>JAULKK010326583.1:0-11110 GCA_032355705.1 Rubia peregrina | reverse complement strand
TAATCATCTACAATTTACTTTAGGACATGTACGATTTCTTTTAAAAAATTGATGGACGGAATACTATTATCTTTTATTTCTTAAAAAAAACCAACAATATGAAATTTCATGCGATTCTATGTGGTGGAAATTATTGTTCTCATATTGTAAGGGTATTAATGGAATACTAACAAAAAATGACTGACGATTACCCTGGTCTATCTGTCCAAGACCAAATCGGAACATTGTGGTCGTGACTTGGGGAATCAGATAAGTGTATCTCCAATTTTGTATTTTATCAAGTTCTCCCACTTTGTTGGAATGACCTAATTGCAAAATTATAAAAGTACACCAGCAGTCTCAAGCCCGATTACCATCGACCCGAAAAGAAACTTTGACATCCGGACTCCAGAGTTGAATTTATACTAACCGAGGGTAGTAAAGAAACTGGTCTTATTCCACATATACTTCCACAAGATCTTCTGAATGACCCCTTGTATACTTGTAAGTAATCATCTACAATTTACTCTAGGCCATTTACTATCGTTTTAAAAAAATTGATGGACAAAATGTATTATCTTTTTAATTCTTAAAAAATCAAGAATATGAAATTTCATACGATTCTATGTGGCGGTTCTCATCGAACTAGACATCAATAAAGTTCACCGGTTGTGTTAAAATTGACTCCCATAGACCTAGACGTCAATAAAGTTCATGGACATTTATAAACTTCAATTAGTAGTATCTAATATACTATTAACCGTTATTATAGTCAATTATGTTAGTTTTGGTCAAACGCGGACCCTGTTGCTATGCTAGTTGGCTGAAATGTTGAGGCCCATTTTAATCGATCACATGTCGGTCAAATGTCGATAAATGTGATGGACATATGACGTCGTACATGCATTTGGTCAAACCCATGCATATTGCTATGCTAGTGGGATGAAATGGCGAGGTCCATATTTAAATTAGCTGACATTGCTCAAACGTCGGTACCATGTCGCTTTGGTTGGCTGATATACAATGTTGCACCGTCCGAGGAAGAATTCACAACGATTCGTAATGACTATAATATGGAGCCCACCTCATACATCACTTCAAATATTCACTTTTCCCTTGAATTTCATCAGTCCCTCATCCCATTTTCTCAAAGGTATGGTTTCTATTTCCCTAGATTACTTTCATTTTTTCATTAAATTTGATATGTATATGGTGTATCATTGTGTTTGTTTTTTTGAATTGAAATTCCCATCGATTATGGCTCTAGGTTGTATGAATTTTGGTTTTATGTTCTCACCTGTCAACCGGCCTTATTTTGTTATTCATAACCTTTGTTTACTCCGATTTTCTACTATTCACAATGGGTCTGTTAGGTTTGGATGAGGCGTTGCCGGTTCTTCAATCCTCCTTCGTTTGGGGTGATTATTTAGAGACGTCGCTCATTCTTTTTTTTGCTAACACTACTTTAATACGACGTCGCACCGTTCTCGTTTAACCATTGATCTTACCGAATAGTAAGTGATGTCGCTTTGACATGTCGACTTTCACATTACCTTGATGCGACGTCGCTCATACATGTCAGCCAAGTCATATTTTGGACCGATAGTTAAGTGCGATGCCTTGCCGACAAAAAAATTAATTGAACAAGTTTATATCCAATGCGTCTTTCTATCACAATATTTATTATCCATGACAATATAAATTTCAGGAATCATGGCTAACAATGTTGGTTCGAGTACCCGTGCCCCGATTGAGGTGAGTAATTTTTTTGTTTAGATTTAAATTCCCTTTATATATTTTTTATTTTTGAAATTATATTATTAACAATTTTATCGACCAATGCAAATCCCTAGCGATTCGGATGGGGATCAAGGTCAACAGACCACATTCGAGAATGTCATTCAATCCGTCGTCCACACTCTTACCCGGATGAACTTCGAATCAATTCCGATTTTGGTAAGTTCTCCCTGTTACACATGTATTTTTATTTTGAATTAACTTTTTCTGTAAATTATTTTCATATTTACTAAATGTAAATTTCTATTTATAAGTCAGTGCGTTCCACACCAGATTTTAGAGCTTCTACCACCGTACAAGTTGCCCGTTGTTCTATGGTGCAATGGAAGGGAGTATGATATGCACTACTCGGGGAACCGGGAGTTCAAGACCCCGACCTCGAAGGGGTTTGGGAAGTTTCTTGATGAAGAGAAAATCCAGGTTGGGGACACGTTATACTTCGAGGTGCTAAATGGTGTTGGGCCCATATTTTTCATGCCATTGTTATTTCCCTGCAAATTCTAGATATTCTGACTTTCGAACATTTGTTTGAAACATATTTATTCAAATTTGGAACAAAATTTATTTATATGTATTTAATCTTTAATCCATAATATATTTCTTGAATTTTATTTAATGTTATTGAATCCTTAATATATAACTCAACATATGACCAATGAATAACCTTGGACTCTCTCTCCCTCCAGCATTTCAGAGAACGGTAATTATAAAAATATACATTGTATGCAAAGTAACATGAAACAATAATAAGTATATATTGAACAATACTTCAAGGTTCATAAAATTCATATTGTCATAGGAAGAAGAGGGAGTTCAAGGCCACTCTAAATATGACCAAGATTTGTGTGTAATGAATAATTTGTTTCAATCATACTGAAACTGTCATATTTTACTGCGACCATATTTTTAATAAATTTGGACTGTTGACTGACAAGTTTGTGGGCTAAAATTGTGAGGCACGTATGGTCCTACGACGTTGGTGATGTGTCACTTCCATCTTGCCTTGATCAATATAAGTGCGACGTTGCACCGTTAGAAGCGGACATCACAATGGTCAGAAACGATGTTGCACCAAAACAACTATAAATATGAGGTCCCTCACAATCAGTTTAAGCTTTTATTCACAAGTTTCTCACGAATTCCAACAGTCTCCAATCATCTATTCTCTCTACATTTAAAGAATTGTTACTTTACATTGTTTGATATATGGTCTGTGAATGTGTTGTGTAATTTGGTTTTTTTATTTCTTACTCAAATCTGTTAGATTGTGAAGTTTCCTCAAATGTATACCTAGGTATGATTCTGGACGTTTTTAAGTAATTGTCTGGTGTTAAAGAATCATTTTCTGAGTTTTTGTGTTTTTTCCAGCAGCTTTCTCAGTTGTGTACGACGTCAGCATCAGGTCGGTAATTGCAAACTTTGTGCAACGTCGTACATTCATATGCCAAGGAATATACAAGACGTCGTGCCTAGTTTGGTTTGGCCATCGATTTTACCATTTTGGTAACAACGTCGCATACTGGTATTTCAGTATATAGTCCATTGGTTCGTCTTGTCAACAGTGAAGTGATGCCATGGTTACACATCTTCCACGCCACTTATTAAGAATGACATGTATCTACAACATAAGGCCAACGTTGCACCTTCCGTTTCGGGTCCAGCTTGCCCTCAACATTTTATTCTGTTATATAGGAATAATGGTTGGCGAAGAATCCTCAAGACACCCCTTCTTCCGGGTCTTTTAGCATTTTACATAGATATTCACTAATACATATTCACACTTTACCACAATTAATATTTCTTTGTTTTCAAGCAGTTCTCTGCATAACGGAGCAATTCAGAGCCTCTTCTTATATGAATCTCCTTGCGAAGACTCTGAATTGCAAAATTTTAGATCTTTGACAGCAACAGGGATTTTTCAAACCCTATAGGTGCCGCACGAAATTTAGACTCTAGCCCTCGGGGTAATCTAATTTCAACTTGCTCACTAACTAGCCCACATGATTAGTTCACAAGGTTATGGTACTTAATTAACCCATAGAATTAAGCAACAATGAAGATACACGTAAGCAATGAGTATAACTCAAAATTTGTGAATATTTGATTGATAAGGTGGTGAATGGCTCGGCCATACCCCTCTATTTATAGGGATATACCTCACCCTAAAAACCCTAATTACAATTGGAAACTGAATCAACTTATAGAAGCTTTAAGAAGCTAAAATCACATCTAACTAAAATACCTATTTTAAACCCTAATTCGGCCATCCCCTTCAAGAAGTAGTCTTGAATAATAATACCTTATCTAATCTTACAAAATCTATTTCTAATCAGAATAAAATTGAATATTCTAAACCCTAATGAACTGTATTTTCAAATTCAGCTCTTCAAAGCCCACATGGCCGAATTTCATTAGTCCAATAATCCAAACTGAATTAATCTTACAACATTTTACAACGATCACACTACCTCATTAAAAAAATCCAGTGGGAAAAAGAGTATGGTGTTCATCACGACGTCTTCATTTAATTGACAAACTTGAATAATTAATCCAAGCCCTAGTCGATATGGTCTTGAGTTGTTCATCATGAAGTTCATCAATCAAAGCATTCAATGCCGCATCTCTAAGATTCATTCTTGACCTTGTCATCGGTCCAGTCATGTCACTTAGAGGATTCCGAACATAAGTGTTGAATGTTTGATTAAGTCGTGGAATATCACCATTTATTGTGGTAGTCATCTTAGCATCTCCATCATTCCCTCTGTGGTCGAAAGGTTTCGCCCTCGAAAATTAATCATCTTCAAAGTTAAATGGAGATAAATCAACAACGTTGAAGGTAGAACTAACACCATAATCACCTGGTAGATCAATCTTGTAAGCATTATCATGCACACACTCCAACACTTGAAAAAGATCATCACCACGCGGACTTAGTTTAGATTTCTGGGAATTTGGAAACCTCTCTTTCTACAAGTGCAACCAAACCTGGTCACCTTTCTGGAACCCAACAATGCGGCTATCATGGTTTTCTCCCAACATTCTAAGCATTTGTCCTTTCAATTCTCAATCGCACCTTCTCATGTAATTGCTTCACAAAATCAGCCTTATTTTCTCCATCTAAACTACGCACCTGTTTAAAATTTAAAGGAATTAGATCAAGAGGTGTATTGGGTAAAAATCCATAGACAATTTCGAAAGGAGGTAAAGAAGTAGTAGAATGAATAGTGCGATTATAAGCAAACTCTGCAATAGGAATGCACGTTTCCCAATTCTTCAAATTATTTTGAACTAAGACTCATAGAAACACTCCCAAAGTGTAATTGGTGACCTCAGCTTAACCATCGGTTTGCGGATAACTTGCCGTAGAAAATAACACTTTTGCTTTAACTTGCGCCACAAGGTATTCCAAAAGTAGGACAAAAATTTGACATCCCGATCTGAGACTATGGACGTTGGGATACCATGTAGTCGGACTACCTCTTTTAGAAATAGATCCGCAACATATTTTGCGTCATCTGCCTTCTTACAAGGAATAAAATGTGTCATCTTGGAAAAAACGATCAACAACCACAAAGATAGAATCATTACACGATCGAGATCGTGGTAATATGAGAACAAAGTCCATAGAAGTATCAACCCAAGGATGTGTAGGAACAGGTAAGGGAGCATAAAACTGTGAGGCTTAGTCTTAGACTTTGCCTTCAAGCAATCAATACAATTCCTACAAATCCTATCAACAGATAGAGGCATTTTTAGCCAATAGAAGTGTTCTTGCAAACAAATTATAAGTTTTTAATTTACCAAAATGTTCCAATAAACCACCTGAATGAGCTTCTCTAATGAGTAATTCACACATAGAACATTGAGGAATAAACAACCTATTATTCAAAAAACAAGAAACCATCATGGCAAAAAAAATTGTCATAGGAACCATTTTCGCATGCAGCATAAACAGATGAAAAATCAGGATCAGTAGCATATAAATTTTGCACAAAAGAGAATCCGAAAAGGACACATTCCAATCGTGTAAGTAATACATGTCTACGACTTAAAGCATCAGCAACAACATTTTCTTTACCTTTTTTTGTATCGCAACACATAAGGAAAAGATTAAATAAAACTAGACCATTTACCATGATGCTTATTCAATTTCATCTGACTCTTCATATATTTCAACGATTCATAATCACTATGAATAACAAACTCTTTATGCAATAAAAATAATGTTGCCTAGTCTCTAAGGCACGCACAATTGTATAGAATTCTTTATCATTAACAGGATAATTTAGAGCACCGCCCTTTAGGTTTTCACTAAAGTAAGCTATGAGTCTATTCCCTTGCATTAAAACAGCACAACTACCAACACCATAATTATCACAATGAATCTCAAAGGTACTATTAAAATCAGGTAAAGCGAGAATAGAGGCATCACATAATCTATCCTTCAATTCATAAAATGCATTCTCTTGTTCATCACCCCAAATATATTTCACACCCTTTTTAACTAGTTCATTTAAAGGTGCAGCAATAGATGAAAAATCATGCACAAACCTTATATAAAAACTAGCTAAACCATGAAAAGAACGTACCTAGTTGGCATTGATAGGTCTCGGTCAAGATTGGATGGCCTCTATTTTGGTTTCGTCGACTTTTATTCCCTCCTTAGAGACAAAAAAACTGAGAAACACCACTTCTGAAGCACAAAAAGTACACTTCTTGATGTTTGCATACAAATTAGACTCACAGAGTGCAAGAAAAATGGATTTAACATGCTTAATATGCTCAACAGTTGACTTAGAATAGATCAAAATATCATCAAAGTAAACTACAACAAATCTACCAACAAACTTTCTCAAGACATGATTCGTCAACCGCATAAAAGTACTAGGTGCATTGGCTAGTCCGAAGGCATAACAATCCATATATATAACCTGAACTTTGTTTTAAATGCAGTTTTACATTCATCACCCTCCCTAATTCAAATATGATGATATCCCTAAGTCAAATCAATTTTAGTATAAATCACATATCTATGCAAATCTTTAAGCATATCATCTAACCTAGAATTAGGATGACGATACTTAATAGTTATCTTGTTAATAGCACAAAAATCAATACACATTCGCCAAGTTTTTATATTTCTTAGGAACTAAAATGACATGCACAACAAAAGGACTCAAAGATTAGCGCACATAACCTTTTTGAAGTAAATCATCAACTTGTCGTTGTAGTTCCGTTGTCTCGTCAGGGTTTGCTTTGTAAGCTGGTCGATTAGGTATAATTGAACCCAAAATAAATTCAATTTTATGTTCAATGCCTCGTAGAGAAGGTAGGCCATGAGGCAATGCCTCAGGAAAACACCCTCAAATTCCTGCAACATCTCAGCAAACCGTGGAGGAACATGCACATGTATGTCTTCATTGGTGAAGTAACTCTCATTAAAGTGTAAAATTTATACATGAGAATGATTAGAAAAAGAACGATTCACATCCCTAATAGAAGCATAAAATGATTTTTCAGATTCAATTGGCAATTCCCTTTTCATCATGTAAACTGATGGTAAGGGACTAAGATGTGAAGATAAAACCTTTTGCGACTTTTCAGAATCATTTACCGACTTACCTGAATTACCTGGATCGACTTTCCCTGACTGAGTGTCAAAATTTCCAGGGTTTCGGCCTCCCAATTTTCCTCCTTTGGCCGATTGGATCCAAACCCTGACTAGGGTTTCACTCGGCCACTTTTAACTCAGTGGAAAACTTTTCTTTGTTGCTTTTCATGCGTCTCTGAGCCTCAATAACTTCCACTGGTGATAATGGAACTAATTTATACCTTGTTCTATCCTTAATCACAGTGATTTTGTTAGTGTAACCATCATACATAGATTTACGATCAAACTGCCATGGTCGCCCTAACAAAATATGTCTAGTTTCCATAGGTATAACATCACATAAGATAGAATCATGATATTTTCCGATCTTAAAGTTAATCATTCATTGTTCATTAACCCTAATCTCATCACTATCATTTAACCAAATAATTTTTTAAGGTGATAGATGAGTAGTAACAGGTAAAGATAACGATTGAACAAGAATATTGGAAACAATATTAGCACAAGATCATCTATCAATAATCAGTAAACAATTCTTATCTTTCACAAGGCAAAGAGTATGGAAAATATTCATTCTTTGCACCTGAGTTTTGGTCATTTGAGAGTTTAATGCTCTCAATATCACATAGTTACCTTGCGTTTCTGGACCTTGTTCACCATGATCATTTATGGTGATATCTTCAACTACTTGTTCTTGTCCAAACACCTCAAGAGGTGGCATATCAGCGTATTCATCTTCTTCATCACCTTCCTCAATGGTGGCTAAGACTCTAGCATGGGGACAGTTACTACGGACATGTCCACTCTCTTTACAATGAAAACAAGTAAGATTGTTAACCGAAACAGAATTTGATGAAGAGATAAGAGACTTACATGTACTTCGCGATTACTGTTGGCTTGAAACTTGTGGTACCATCCTCCTATAGGTAGGATTGTAGGTCATATTTGAATATGATTGAACCAACCCTTGGCCTCCCATTGATGCCCCTCTTCCTTAGCCAAAACTAGGATTCCTAGAGTCAACCCCTAATCTTTGACTGGGACAACCGAATTGTTGCTTCCTTGGCCGCATAGTGATTTCAACCAACCTTTCTTTCATCAATAAATCCTCCATAAAGATGTGATGTTGAAGCTTCACTGGAGTCTGAAGATTCTCACGCAATCCTTCAATGAATCAATTTTTTATGATCGCGTCGTCGTCTTTCATCCCAACCCTTCTCATGGTCAACTCAAGATCTTGCCAATACTCATCAACTGTGCAATTTCCTTGCTTCATTTTGGCCAAATAAGAATGTTGTTCCATCAGATAGGTAGGCAGAACATGATACAAGCGAAGCTCGGATTTCAGTCTCTCTTAACTCGAGATAGGTCTATTTATGGCAATTTGTCTCTTTTCTCTCAGATTTTTCCACTGTTCAGCCGCATAATGAGTGAAGGAATATTGAGCCACCTTAACTTTTTCTTTCTCCCTATAATTTTTGAGATCAAACAGGTTCTCGATTTGTCACTCCCAATCAAGATACTTCACCGGATTGTGCTGACCATCAAATCGAGGGATATCATACTTCAACCCCTTAATGTCTTGTGCAGAATCATAACTAGACCCTGATCTCGAACTGGTATTCATTCTCCTTTGGGAATCATGATGTCGATCATGGCAATGCCTTTTTGAAAACCCTCGGTGTGATCGCCTTTCCGACTCATTTGAATCTTCATCGGAACTACCATAACCTTGGAATTTGCAAACAAACCCTTGAGGATCACCTCTCGTGGTCGTGGATTGTGGTGTAAGAGGTTCCATGGTGTCAATTTCTCACGCTAATCTCTGCACCTCACTCATAAGTGCAGTCATTGTGATAGCAATGCGATCGGTATCAACAGGATCATTAGGTTTGAAGTGATATCGCTCTCAACTATCCGGAGCATCATCTCATGGTGGTTCACTATGCCTACTACTGCTGGACACATTGGTCAGTGGAAAATTGTTGGGATTTTCAATAGAAGGTGGGACGAACGGATTCTCGCCCACCATCTCCGCTAAAGTGCTAAGAAAATAAACGGTTAGTAATAAAAATCTCCCCCTTTCCTTTGCTTGGTAAGGTATCTCTCCAAGTGTATATCACTTACAAATCACAAGGCGAAGGCTAATGTAAGGGCAATCGATCAATTTACCGTTGATTCAAAGCAAAACATGAGATAAGTACTGCATAACTTATTTTGAAATTTAATATATATATATATATAAACTCAAAAATGGGCTCTAGGATCTGGAATTCCAAATTATACAAAGAATAAGGAACAAAACACAATTTGAATGACACGAATCAGAGCTGTAATGAAGAAGTTATTATCAAAACAAGAATGTTTTATATAGGCCTAAAAAATTCCGTGAATTTAAGAAACTTTTCCGAAACCAAATGTAATTAGGATTTAATCCCCAAATCCTTCTTTGAACGAAAATTCAAGGAATTTCTTGTTGCCCAAGATAAAATTTCAGATCAATTTTCCCACTCTCTATTGGATTCAACTTCCTTTTCCTTTTCCTTTTCCGATTAGGATTAGGATTTTGTTTCTTTTCCTTTTCAAATCGGATTTCCTTTTTTCTATTCTTTCTTAGCCCCAACTCCGAATTTATTTCTATATAAATCATCTACAATCAGAATCTTATTCCCCAAATAAATTTTGGCCGGTGCAATTTCCAATTTTTCAAAAATTACAAAACAACCCCAAACTTTTGAAAATTACAAAAAGACCCCAAATCTTCCGATATGAAATCCTAACATCCAATTTCAATTTCCCAAATTCTGATTCCCTTTTTTTATTTTCGAAAAAATTTGGAACAAGATTGGCCTATATAAAACTTGGAATAAGAAAACTGCGACAACTTCCTCTTGATTCAAATGAACTTCGAGGTATTCAAGATCGTAAGTATCAAGAATATGACACTATATATGGAAAGACACAAAAGACTCCTTTTTTTTAATAAGGTGGAACAATACAAGATTATGGAATCATAGAACGAAAAAGGAAAAAAATAGGATTATGAGCATGCAAAGATTCTTCATAAGAGTTGACGAAAAATATCGCAAGCACATAAACTGAATAAGCTACCTAAAAAGTACGAAACTGACTGGGAGGTGAAGGCGGATAATACTTGTTACGCTCAGTCCCTTCAACGTCCTCCTGACTCGATTGATAAAGGTGAAGGTGGATAGTAATACCAAAATATTCTAACTCTCAGACCCTTCAACGTCCTTCGACTCTACATTCAACCTTCCTGCTAAGAAAGATCAAAAAATAGTTAAAATGTGACACGAATGAGTTTATAATTTTATGAATAAAAATTTGAAAATAAAATTAATGCAGAAACTCAAAACCCCTGAAGATTTTCAGCTACCAGGATCTTTCGCTTTGCTCTGACACCAACTGATATGAATCTTCTTGCGAAGACTATGGATTGCGGAATTCGGATCTTTGACACTAGTAGGGATCTCTCCCAACCTACTTATATCGCATGAAATTCAAGCATCTATCCCGCAGGGTACACTCAATTCCAACTTGCTCTCTAAATAGCACGCAGGTTTAGATCACAAGGTTTCTTCGCTCACTAACTAGCTTGCGGGATTAGTCCACAAAGGAGATTGAAACTTAATTAACCCGCGGGATTAAGCAACAATGAAGCAATGAGTATAACTCAAAATTCTAAATATTTGATTGATAAAA
>JAULKK010326564.1:0-11111 GCA_032355705.1 Rubia peregrina | reverse complement strand
TTTGTGCTTGCAAAATCCGTCGCTAAAACGCTGCGTTTTATCCTCCGTTTCCTTTCTGCTTTTATTTCCGTTTCTTTTGGCCATACCTTCCGCTTCCTTCCCGTTTCTTTTGTGCTTTTGATTCCCCCTTTCATTTCTTCTCCCTTGTGGATTCCCCTTCCATCTGCCTTTTCTTTTTCTGGAGAATTCTACAGATCTCAAATTATTCACTCTTCTTCCCCTTTCATTTTGCACTGAATTTGCATAATGTTGGATATTTGTTACCATTGTCTCATTTGAAAGCATAACTATTTCTTCTGTTTGCTTATGTTTTCTTGTGCAATGTAGGAGAATCTAATTCTTTGTAAGGTTAACAATGCCGCCTCCCTATCCTAGAGTAGTGAAAACATAACTATTTCTTCTATTTGCTTCCAGTTCTTGGTAAATGACTAGAATTTTATCTATTTTTTAATTTCATTTTGGTGATGTTTATGGGTTGTTGCATGCTTGATAAATGGTCTTATTTGCATGTGTTATTCTTACATTTTAGTGCTTCTTTTGATTTCTGCATCTCGGTATAGATTCATAAGAATCTGGGATTTTTTTGTTCACATTATCGCTTGCATCCTACGCCAGTTTATGATTCTGTGACATTTAGAATTCCCATCTTTCTTGGTTTTGATTCTTTTAAACAAAGGAAGCAAAAGAACATTGCGTGTTATAATAGAAGTTACATTATGTTTTTAGCGGTTTAAATTTAAGAAATATCAGCATATGATTCAACAAAAAATACCAATGTTTTTCCTAAGTTCGACGGCCCGCGCATTGCACGGGCTGGAGATACCTAGTATAAATTTAAAAAGGTGAGTTTTGTTATGTTACGATTGAAATTGGTGGAATAAGAGGGAAAACCACAATAACCAACAAGTGAAGAATTTGACGGTGGTAGAAAGAAGGGGTAGTACGCTTTTCCCTGTTTTGGGATCTCTTCTCTTCCCAATATCCCATTATCATAATTAATTCAGGAGAATTTAAAAGGACAATTAAACACTACAATAGCATCCAATACCCTATTTAAAATCCTCCACATTCCTCTCCACGTCACTCATACCAAACTGCTTCCGTCGCACAGTCACACAGTAAGTTCACATTCCTTTTCTACTTGATTGATGCTTTTCTTTTCTTTTACCTCGGTTAACTTTTATAGGTTATAGTTGTTTGAAAATGATTGCTTTGGTCTAGAAATTTATTTATTTTTCATTGGTTTTAAAACAATTGTTGAAAATGATGTTGAATGGTACACCTGAAAATGGTTTTTAAAATCATGCACATATCACATCGCACATACAAAAAATTATGTATTGTTTAAATAAAGTTGTTAGATTATTAGAAAACAGTAGTTATGAAAATATCTGTACAATTAGTAAATAAATCGGGGTAAGAATTTTTTTCGTTCAACATAACAGAAATTACAATAAACTCAATTAGCTCGCATTATGATGACCTTGAAGACGATGAGCCCCGCTTCTATGACTTTGAAGAACAATGTCTCCACAATGCATAGACGCTTTCTAGAAAGGAACTTGCCAAAACCCATTGGGCATAGGGCCTTGATCTTTCCACCCCCAAGTACTTCATGCGTCACTCTCCCCCGTAGCACCTCATCACAACATGGGTCTTGTCATTTGGCATGACTGGTACAATGTCATTCGGTATGTACTAAGTCACAAAAAATTATTGATCAGAAATATATGAAGATATATATATATATATATGTGTGTGTGTGTGTGTGTGCAATTAATAACAAATAATATTAATTTAAAATCCCTTACCAAAGTTGGGTTCCCCCCAAAATTCTGCTACTTTAAATTGCAGTGTAAATGTGGGCTATCAGCAACCATTGCATGTTGTTCAAGGTCGAGCACAAAAGGCTTTGGGTTGCTCCGTTGTCCGGAGAACAATATGGGAAAAAATTAATTATGATAAAGTGTGAAGATGTATTAGTAAATATATATATATATATGTAAAATGGTAAAAGATCTGGAAAAATGGGCGACTTGATGATACTTTTCTGGCCATTAGTCCTAAATAAATAATAAAATGTTTAGGTCAAACTAGTTTCAAAAATTCAATGTGCAACGTTGTCCATGTGTCGCAGGTACTTGTTGGTCCTAAACAAGGGCTTGATTAACAATTACCGTCAATGTCACTCTATAGTTGACAAAACTGAACACTTGACCTACGCGAGGTCGCATATACAATTTTAAAGTAAACTAAATTCCTCTATGCGAAATCGGTAACCAATCGGTTTTACTGATTGGTTAAACAGGCATAGATGCAACGTATTATACAGAAGAACATATTACTTGAAATAGTAATGGAAAACATCTCACATGATTCACATTGACTGACATGTAAGCAACATGTTACCGACATCGTATGCATCAGAGGCAGTTACAGGAAAAAATATAGAAAAATGATGCTTTAACAACATATAATTAAACAAAAATGTCTGAATATATACCAAAACAATGTACCTAGGTTTACATTAAAGGAAACTTCACACTCTATCTAATCAGAGTAAGAACTAGAAAACCAAAAAAATGAAACACATTCACAGACCATGGATCGAACAATGTAGTTAAAAATCACTAAAATGTAGGTGTTATTAGAGTAGAAAAACCATACCTTTAACAAGAGAGAGGAGAAGAGGGGGTGGGAGTTTGTTCGAATTTGTGGCAAACTTTGGAACAGAAGCTAAAACTGATTGTGAGGGACCCCATATTTATAGCCGTTTTAGAACGATGTCATTTTGGAACCTTGTCATTTCCGCCTTGCATGAACCAACATTGTACCTATATTGGTCTAGGTGACAAAGAACCAACCCATGACCGATGTCACATGTTTATATGGGCCAAAGAATTTCAGCCTGCTAGCATAACAAATGAGCCCGCCAAAGACCAACACGAATAATAGTCATTTTAACACTAGTAAATGGTACATTAGTGCAACAATGATTTTTGAGCTTGTGTATGAGATGTCCTCAACCTAGGGAAAGAGTCAGTTGCCAGTTTGAATTTGTTGAAAAATTGTGGAAAAAAAGATTTGGTAGTTTCATAATGATTGAAACAAATTATTGATTACACACAAGTCTTTTCTAGTTTTGTGAATGATAGTAATATTAAACCTTTGTTTCATATGGTACGTTAAATATTAAGAATTCAATAATTTTCAAATAACATTCAACAAATGGATTATAGATTAAAGATTAAATTACGTAAAAATAACGTATAACAAATACTCTTAATGTTACAAATGTTCTAAATTCGAACAAAATTGTTTGATTTGTTCCAAATTATAAGAAATAAAACTAAAATCAGGAGGGAAAAATGATAACATTGAACACTATCAGTCCAAAACCATCTTACAACTCAAAGAAGAGTGTATCCCTAACCCTCAGTTCCTCTGCATCTTCGGGGGTTTGAGCCTCATGTTCCCCGAGTCGTACATGTGATACTTCCTTCCATTGCACCTCAAGATAATATGTGTCTTGACATTTGGTAAGAGTTTCATGATCTGGCTTGTGACGTAAAAATTATAAAAAGAAAACCACAGTTAGTATATATGAGAGAAAATGTTAATTGAAATAAGACACATGTGTAAGGGGATGATTTACTAAATATGGAATTGAACAGAAATTTGTTTGGGTCAAAGCATGGATGAAATGTGGAATGATATCATTGAATGAAATCAGCGCACAGTCCTCATCCAAATCGCTACATATCTAAATTGGTCAATTAAATTATTACAAAATAAATTTGAATATAAGTAATCAAATGAAAGAAATTTAAGTGGCAATCTAATAAAAAAATCCCATACCTCAATTGTGGAACGATTACTCACACCTTTATTGTCAGTTATGATATCGGAATTTCATATTGTCACAGATGGTATATAATGATAGATATAAATCGATTCGATTGAAATCGGTTCAATTAATCTTTTAAGTTGATCAGGCATTGAACATACACGTCAATCCAAAATAATGGCATAGCCGACCTCTACGAGAGATGTTGCTAACCTATCAGTCCAAAATAATGGCATAGCCGAAATGTATGAGCGAGATCGCTAACCTATCGGTAAAAAATAATGGGATAGCCGATACGTAAGAGAAACATCACCCAACTATCGACACAACTGATTTGTTAACTGACAAGGGTGCGACGTCTTATACCGGAAAAATAACACAAATATGAATGTGCGACGTCACACGACGATCGCTCCAAACAAAGGGGGATCGAAGGGTCAGCAACATCACATTCAAACCTAGCGGATACATTAACAATAGCAAAAAACCATAGAAATTAAAGGTCCTAAACCAAAAAATAATGAGCCACAAAATCGGGCGAGAACATAGAAATGAAATGTGTACGCCCTAAAACCCTAATCCATAGGAACCTCAAAATAAAAAAAATATAGAATATATTTGCACACTATATACATAACAATTTTAAGGAAAAATACAAAAATGAAAGTAATCTAAAGAATCTAGAAATTTTACATTTCAGAAGAGGGGTTGGGGGACTGTTGAAATTTGAGGAAATGTTAAATGTTTGCAGTGATTTGAGGAAAGTTTAAGGTGAGATCCATATATATAGTCGTTTGGAATCCTTGTACGTTCTGCCTCGGCATGTGCAATGTCGCACGTGAATTGACCTTACCGACATATGACCGATGTTTGACCAATGCCGGTTAACCTAAATGTGGCCTCACCATTTCAGCTCACTAGCATAACAAATGAGTCTGCATTTGACCAAAATTAATATAATTGACCTTAATAATGGTTAGTAGTATATTAGAAACTACTAATTAAAATTTATAAATGTCCATGTACTTTATTAACATCCGGTTCGATCAGAATCAATTTTAGTACAACCGGTAAACTTTATAGTTTCTACACTTAGATCCCTCCAAGAGGATGGGAGAAGTCGGAATGTAAAATTGGAGATACCCAATTATCTAAATCTCACTGTCACAAACAAGTTGTTCCAATTTAGGAATAACGAACCGGGTTATTCATTCCTCATTTTTATTAGTATTCCATTAATACCTTATGATGAGCATTATTAGAATGATAATTTTCCCCACATATAATCACACAAAATTACATATTCTTTCTTTTTATGAATTAAAAAGATAATAAATTGTAGTGGATTACTTAATATTTGCACTTAGATCCATTCCATAAAGTGGGAGATGTCAAAATGCAAAAAATTGGAGATAACATTTTTTTTCACATTTCCATGACAATGTTGTTCGATTTGGGCAAAAGGGGCTGCATTCTAAAAATGGAGTTTGTACGATACTTAAAAAAAATTATACTAAGGCCCTTATGTGAGATGTCGTAATCGTGTCTCATAGAACGAACCTCAAACTGACCACAACCGAAATCGGTCGACCTGAAATTTCTAGCGGGAATAAAATATTTGAGCCAAAAATTTGAACAAAAATTCCCGCAACCCTATTTCATGTCAATAATATTCAGCACTTATACCCATTTCCCACCTCCAACGTACTTTCTCCAAACCCAACTCCACACCATCCTTTCTATTCACACCATTACAACAATCAAAGATCTCAATCAAATTGTTTCTCTCAAATATTAACAAGTATCCAAGGATGGAGCATCTCTGGATTCAAATTAATTAGTAGTTTTCTATCCATTCCATGTTCATTTAGCAATTTCATTACCATACCTTTTATGTGTTTTTCCCTCATTGATCAAAGATTGAATATTTTCATAAAGTATGATGATTGTGTTACCAGCTATATATTTTATATTGTTTGTGTTTCCAAGACAATGCCATGTTTATAAGGAGTGAGAAAAAAATGCTTAGATTAGAGCTGACTGTGGATAATAATTACATTTTTGTATGAACATAGTTTGAATGTGTGACGTCGGTCACAGTTAATCGGCCCTTGCGATATGATACTGAACACAGACTGACGTCACATAGGTCTAAGAAATGATTGAAATATCTATATATGTCCGACGTCGCTCGTTAGTTAGCCTTTGCGACTTTGATCATTCATGCATGAGACGTTGCTTTGAATCTGATTAGTTACTTTTTCCATTTTGAGATTAATGTAGTTTACATATGACTATATTATGTGCATTTGATTTGGGGACTTCCCAATTCAAACATAAATTTTATTTCCCGTGTATTGGTTATAATAGGACAAAGAGAGTTATCGATAGACTTCCAGCATGAAGATGGACAGACTTGTCATTTCACAGTGTTAATTCCCTACAACGTAGACAATGGAGGTTCAATAAAATTAATATTTCAATTTCATATCAACCGTATGTATTTTAATATATTCCAACATTTATTTTTAATATATGTTATAGTTTTGCGAGTTTTAACATGTCATTCTTTCTCACGTTAATTGAACAAGAATTGATCATTGTATGATGTTTAATCATTTCATGATTTAATAAATATTAAATAAAATTTAACGGATATCGACGAAAGATTGTTTGTGTCATATTAAATACTATAATATTGTACGAGAAATGAAATCTTCATGATTAATCCGCGACATTGCACAAACCGGTGTCATATTCTTTAGCATTCCACGTCAGAAAGAACACGACGCGGGTGCCCTACAATGCGCGATGTTGCATACCAGCATCTGCAACGTCGTTCTTATTTAGACTGACGTCGGCCTGGATAAAGTTGCAACAATTTCTCTCCCATAGTCTGCCTTCCGGCTATGATCGACGTTTTCCCTATTCATGCCGATGTTGGCCTAATCGAAGTCGTAGCTATGGTCTCCTATCGCCAGCCTTCTTTCTTGGACCGATGTCGGTCACAAAAATTTCTGACGTCGATCTAAAATTGAGGTAAAGGAGACTTTTTACTTCGATTCCGAACCGAGGTAAAAAATTTACTCTTTACTACGGCAATATTCCCTCAATTTTTGGGACTGAAAATCGAGGTAAAAAAGTCCTATAGAACCAAGGTAAAAGGTCTTGTTTCTTGTAGTGTTACTAACCACCCCATTAGACAAATGCCCCTCAAACCCAAGGCGCCAGATCGAATGATGAAATTGGTAGTTGAGCTAGGAGAGCAGGATATCCATTTCCTTCCATGGATGGAAGTCAAAGGCCAAGCCTTGGCTGATTTCATTGTGGATACCACTGAATTAATCGAGGTTGAAGGAGAACAAAAGGTCGATGAAATGTTAAAAAATTATGTAGATGGGTCCTCGCACTCGTGGGGAGGGGAGGTGGGGCAGGTATTTTTCTCACTAGTCCCGAGGGAATACACCACCCATATGCAGTGCACTTTAACTTCGAGGCCATAAATACTGAGGCTGAATGTGAAGCACTGATAACTAGCATTCAGCTTGCTAGAGAACTCAATGTCCGATATCTTAAGATATTCAAATGATTCCCAAATTGTGGTCAAGCAAGTCAAGGTGGAATACGAAGCTAGGGAAAAGAGCTTGCAGTGTTACCTTGAGGTGGTGAAGCCTTTTTGGGGCATTTTCACTGATACACCTTAACACAGGTCAGTCGAGAGAAAAACTATAAGACCGATGTCCTGAAGCAAGATGGCCTCTTCTGACTTAAACCTGCGATCCTAAAAGAATTTGATGATGAAAACATTGAGCAAGCATAGCTTTGAAGATGAGACACTAATGCTAGTGGATGTGGAAAAAATATTGGATAACGCTAATCATGAACTACCTTCAATACGGTACCATCCTGAAAAGGCCGTAAAGGCAAGGAAAATAAGATTGAAGGCTCCCAAGTAGTGATCCAGGAGGATGTTCTCTTTCGATGGGGTCACCTCCAGACACTCCTTCGATTTGTGGCCTCCCATGAAGTCGACTACCTGATCCGTGGCACCCACGAGGAAGCATGTATAAGTCATCAAGGGGCTCGATAAGTTGCGAAGAAACTCCTTCTAGCAAGGTATTACTGGCCCAAGATGTTCGACAATGTCAATAGGCACATCCAGGCCTACCACAAATGTCAGAGGCATGCATCTATCACCTATGTCCCTCCAGAAGAAATGACAAATATACACAGCTCGTGACCACTCGACAAGTGGGGAATCAATCTGGTGGGTCCCTTTCTCGAGGCCCTCGGGCACTTTTGATACCTCATTTTCGTAGTGGACTACTTCACGAAGTTGGTCGAGGCTGAAGCCTTGAAAAATTTGAAGGGAAATGCAGTAATTGCCTTCTACTGGAAGAAATCATTTGTCGGCTTCGAATCCCTCAAATATTTATCACCGACAATGAGACCTAGTTTTCCAGAGACCTATTCAAAAGCTACTGCAAGGAGTACGAGATTCTCCAGAAGGTAAGTAGCGTGTATAATCCCAAGCCAATGGGAATATGGAATACACAAATGGGACCATCGTTAACCAAACTAAAACTAGGCTTGAAGGAGCAAAAGAAAATTGGATCAATAAGCTGCCCATCATTGTTTGGTTGTATCGAATGATAGAATATTCTGCCACGAATGAGACCCGTAAGGACGGACCTATGGTTCCGAGGCTTTAATCCCCGTAGAGATTGGGCTACCCACCTCCAATGGGATAACTATTAGCAATGAGATCGAAGAAGTTAATGATGATCGACGTCGGCTGGACCTTACCTTCTTGAGAAAAATAGGTAGAAGACCTCTCTCCATGAGGCTAAGTTGAAGGAAATACTTAAGCGTTATCATGATCAGAGGGTTTGGAAGATTCATTTCCCCCTAAGAGACCTCGTGATGAGGAAAACCATTAAAATTTGGAAAACCTCAAAGGCAAACTTGCTGCAAATTGGAAAGGACCCTACAAAGTCATTGAAGTGCACCCTCGGGATAGTTACATACTGGAGACTATCCTGGGCAAATTAATCCCCATAAGATGGAACATCTCCAAAATTTGAAAGTAATATTCCTTGAAATATCTCTAGATTTGGTCAGGACAGGGAGTAGTTTACCCAAAAATAACTATAGGCATTGTCTGGGACCTCCGACCAGAGAGTAGCAAACCCCAACACCCCATACAAAACGTTGATGTAAGTCGAAGAAAGAAACCCCTTAATTTTGTAAGTTGTCTACCGAGGTATATTTCTCTTAGTCATTCTTCATACTTTTTGTTTAACCGAGTTTCAAAAATATTGCATCGAGTATAAAGTCCGAGCAACAGTAAGTTGACTCTAAAATATAACTTAAGAAAATGCTAGAAAACCCAAACTCACTTATGAACTCGAATGAACTCATTTCATATATCGAGAAGGACGATGCCTTAAACTTATTTACAAATGCCAAGTTGGCTTAAAAGTTAAAGAGGTTGATGACTCTTACATTTATTTACAACCCCCAAAAGGTCTTACAAGTTAAAGAGGTCGATGCCCTTCATCTATATGCAAGTGCCAACACGTCTTAAAAATTAAGAAGTTTGATGCCTTTCACATGGAGATGGGAGCTCTAAACCCTCTACAACCTAGGGCTTAACCTCCTTAACGAGGAAACTTATAGCCTTGAAGAGATGTTCTTCTTTGTCTATATACTCCTCATTCGAATCTACGCCTCCCAGCCTTCGAACTGTGATGGAAGATCCCTGCCCATCTGCCAACCTTCAAGCTCTTCATTGTAGAGGAGTTCAGGAAGTTCTTCTTCCTTTTCAACCTCGCTGTAGAGATTAGAATTTCCTTGACTAAGTACATAACTGAATGAGCCCCCAACCCACATTTTATGTGATCCCCAACCCCTACGAGAGAAGCCTCATTGACCAGCACTAGGGGCACTTCCTCGGCCGGTTCTAGGAGCATTCCCCGGGCTGGAAGAGCAAGCACCTCTGCGACCAACACTGTAAGAGTTTCTACGAGATCCTCCTCCACTAGAGGCACTTCTTTGACTATTTCCGAGAGTTCTCCTTCTTCCTGTGCCAGGAGCGCTCCTTTGGCTATTATCTGACCCCCCCTCTCACTGCGCTTGGGGTTTTTAGCCCTTGAGGAATATGATCTTATGACAACTCCTTTGTTAGGGTTTCTTGTCCGAACTATAACAAGAGCAGCAACTGTCTTTTCCTTACAAGGCCCATGAGGAGAGATTAGACCTAGGGGACGAACCATGTGGTCATTCCCATCACGTATTTGGGAGCTCGAAGCCCCCAATATTTGCAGGCGGTCTTTGGCTCTTAGCAACCTTAGCGGCCTGCCAAATTCCTTCTACCCACCTTTGATCCTCGTTATAAGTCGGGGCATACCCTGAAGTTTGATGGATCCCACGATCGCGCATAGTGTTCATGGTTTTGCGGACGTGTTCCGTGAATTCCACAACTAGATCGGGCCTAACTATTCCAAGGCGAAGACCATAAGCCTGAAGGCTTTCCCTACAGGCCTCAAATATCCTATTCCCTCTGTCCTCCTATTTGTGTCCTACATGTCTTGTTTGATGTCCCTTTATTAATGTCTTACTTCCATTTTTGGTAAAAAAAAAAAATTTCACAAACCATTTTTATGCTATTTCCATAACTTTAAAAAAATAACATTTTTTTGGGTAGTAAGACAGTTATAGAGGGACGGAGGGAGTATCACATTCCGCTAAGTCGTGTTCGGCCTTATCCTTCTCATTATAAATCCTGGAGTAGAATTGCTCATTATCCTTGAGAGCATGCTGTAAGTAAAAACTTGGGTCCGAAGCTCTCGAACTCTGTGCTTTGACTCTGTTAACTCCCTCGTAGTGCGGTTGATCAGAGTATGCATAAATTTGGAATTGTTTCTGTGCTTTGGTATTCCCGGAGACAATACACGATGACCTCTCCGAAATAGAGCTCGAAGCACCTCCTGAAGCCTTGAATGCTTTGGCCACAGACAAAAACACTTGTTTTGGAGTGAAATGTGAAACCAGTGATGAGCTCTTTGAGAAGCTCGCCGTGTCGATCAAAGAGTTGTTGTCAGTTATACTGAAAAAAGCGATTTATTTAAATCTTGTTTCAAAACTTTTGCATATTTTATGAAATAAAATTGATGCAATCAGTTAATGGTGGAGTCGCGAACAACGTTCACTGCCCTTGAAACGAATTAGCCCCGTATGGGCATCGTTTCCCAGGATAAAACCA
>JAULKK010326563.1:0-21117 GCA_032355705.1 Rubia peregrina | reverse complement strand
TTATGGGGTGGCTATACTATAATTCTTCAAGTCATGCATCAATTTTACGTATGTAAGATGATGGTAGTGTGGGAGCATACCTTTTTATTGGAAGTCCGCTAAGATTGTATACAAGTGTGGTTGTACTGTTGTCGCGACTGCCTTTTCTTAGCTTACTGCAGGACTTTGTTGTGGTTTATGCCTTGTCTGGTGTGGGCTAGTTCTTGCATGCTCTCTGGTTAGGTGGTGACTGACTTAGGTACCGGCCTTTTCCAGGGACTGAATATTTAGAAAGAAAAACTCATTCCCACAATTTCTGGATCCAGTAACGAGCTAATTCATGCAAACATAAAACAACATATACACTCACAATATAAAAAGTCTTCAGAAATTTACTAAGAATAACATAAATCAACAACAAACAACTTCATATGATAATAACATAACAAAAAAATATTTAAAGATTATCTGAAACTGTAACATAAGATTATCTGTATACATTCATATGATAAAAAATATTTTAAAATATTTAAAGATTATCTTAGATCGTAACGTGAATCTATGCAAACCGGGAAAAAAGGGAAAGTTTCAGGAAAGGCGACATTTCCATAAACTTATGATGGACGGTCCACAATGGCTTTTACTTTAAATGTTGTAGTTTTTTATAAAATTTAAATATTGTATTTCAAAAGTGAAAACAAGTAATAATATGTATTTGAGTGAAAAAATATAAACGTATATAATATACAATAATACTTTCTAAATTTAGTATGTAATTTAATAAATGCAGTATGTAATTTAACAAGGTAGAACATAAACTTATGGATCGGATAAAAGGCATACTCCAAAATATTTGTCAGGAGACACAATCAAAAAACATATACATTCATATGATAAAAGGCATACTCCAAAATATTTAAAGAATCATTTTACATGGATCGGATCCGTGACGTAAAACATCAACGTACATATTTATATGATAAAAGCTTTCAAAAAATTTATGTAAAGAGTAACAAACCTTAACATGCATCAGATCTGTGACATAGCTAAAACAAAACGAAATATTTCGTTCCACAAGTAACCTTAACAGTCAATAACAGGTATTTTCTCAAAAAATAAAACAAGGCTGACGAGCAGGGTTTTTCCAAATTATATATAATGAAAACCCAAGAGAGAAGCATGAATCCGAAGGCAAAAGAAAATATCAAAAGCACTAAAAGTTGAAGAACATTAACCCAGTCAAGAATCAAAAGCCCGTAACCCATTCAAGAGTACCATTACCCATCCAGATTTCAGTAATCCACAACATTAACCCCTAAAAGTTGAAGAACGGCACAAAATAGTTACGGATCTACAAAATAACAACATTCAAAACAATGACATAATAAAGGCATAAATCAAACGCATGAATCCCAAATCAACAAACTTAAGGAATCGAACCCAGAAACGAAGGGAAAAAATTCATCAAACCATAGAAATTCATCTGTTTTCAAAAAAAATAGATGGGGAACTTACAGATTCAAGCCCAATAACAACACAACAAGATCGATTTGCAACTAAATATAGCTAGAAACTTGAAAGCTGGGGTGAGTTGAAGAATAACACAAAATGGATGCGGATCTACCAAAATAACAACATACAGAACAATGACATTATACAGGCATAAATCAAACGCATGAACCCCAAATCAACAAACTCTAGGCATCAAACCCAGAGATGAGGGGAAAAGTTCATCAAACCATACAAATTCATCCAATACTAACCAAGAAACAGGAATACAATGGAAAAACCATGAATCCGTGGCATCAAATGTAAAACCCAGAACAAAAAACATGAACCCATGGTCCCCAATTGGTGAATAAAACGATATTTGCTTCATGGGGTTTCAAAAATAGATGGGAAACTTAAGGATTAAAGCCCATCCAATTACAACACAACACGATCGATTTGCAACTAAATCAAGCTAAAAACTTGAAAGCGGGGTGAGATGTGGGGAGAATTAGAATGAAGAGGCTGGGATTTACTGATATCTGGAAAGGGAAAAGTTGGATGAAAGGATTAAATAAGTGAGGGAGCGTTGGATGATTCTAGAGATAAGAAGAGGAGAGAGACCGTTTTCTGCATTTCAGGGATTAAATGAAAACTAGCCGTTGGGAGATTCAAAAGTTGAGCCAGACTCACCTTTTATCGGTTCGACAGCTCAAATCGTAGGGATTAATTAACAATTAATTAGATGAAAAGCCTACTCCCTCCGTCTCCTTATAAAATGGTTCTCTAAAAAATTCTTTAAAATGGAGACTCAAAACTCATATTCTCTATATTCTCTTTTCCTCCAATTCCAACAGATTCTTCATTTTACAGATTTTTTTATTTATTTCATAGTAATGGTTTATTTTGTAATTTAAATCAAACCTTTATATTTACTTGAAGAAAAGTTTTAAAATGGCTAACTTTATTACTTCATTTTAAAAGATAATTAAATAAATTTTAGCTAATTATTTATTTTATATAATTTAAAATAACGACAATCAAATTCGTATAACTCATCAGATTAGACAAATGCAAAGTTTTTAGTACAACAAAAATAAAGTAACCTTTTAGAATCTGGAAAAAAATATTGAAGTAGAATTTTAAAATATATCCTTTTAATATTTCTCACTGAGTCAATAAAGAAGAGTATAAATAACTTAATATCATATTCATTTCGTGATTCATGTTAATTATCATTTGAGATTCACAAGTTTAAAATACCATAAAAGATTTAATATTTCTAATGAGATTATTACTCCTTTCAAACTTGTTAGAATACCGCATATTATATTTGAGAGTCAAATATCTTAACGCTGACTCAAATATCATTGATATATCAATGGATTATATTATCATGCATAGTTTGATTAAATTTGATAAAAAGTATTTTATTTTTTAAAAAATTAATTTCATGAATAATTAAAATATTAATCGCCAGGCGTGTGCATTGAACATCGTGAAAAATGTGACATTTTTAGTAGGAAGTGGAAAGTGCGGGAGTTTAAATTTAGAATTTCTTACCATGTTGGAAATATTGGTATTAATTTATTCTGTTAAATTAATGGTTGCATTGATGATAACATTCTCCAAATTTTGTTTTCTCTTTCTACCAATATAGAGAACCAAATTTCGATTTGAAGAAAATCTCTATTTTGGAGAACCATGTGGAGAATCTGTTCGAGCAAAAAAATTGCCCGAAATCTCTAAAAACTTTAAAAATCTCTATTATAGAGAATCTGTTGTACTTGCTCTAAGTGTCTAACTTTACTTATTTGGTATCTCTTTATTTGTGTCTTACTACTATTTTGGCAAAATATTTTAATTTGAAAAATAGAGATGAAATAACTTTTAGTCCGCAAATCATTTATATATATTTTATTTCAACGATTTTGAAATATTGACATTTTTTATGGTGAGACAGTATGGAGGGACGAAGGGAGTAGTAATTTTAAGGAGGACATGGGCATATTTTTCCTTTCTATCAGTCGAACGAAATGATTTCTAAAAAGAATGAAAAGAGTGTTATTTGAGACGAGATGTCCTAATATAGAAAGTGGGTAATTTATTTATTTTTGAAAGATTATATACAAGCAACCAAAATTACATGTAAGGGATATATACCAATATAGGCTCTGCTTGACAGAGCTTATAAGCTGTTTTGCGTATTAACAAAACATTTTTTAGTGTTTGGCAAAGTGCTTAAAACAGCTTATTTTGAAAGCAGAAGTTATTTTTTTGGGAAAAGCTGAAGCTGGTCTCCCCCTACTTTCAAAATAAGCCAGTTTTGCTTTTAAGCACAACTCTGCCAAACAGAGCCATAATCCTACCTACTTGATTAAGTGCCAATATAACCCTCAAATATTTTTAGTACAAAAACAACCCTAACTTGTTGATTAAGTGCCAATATAACCTTGAGATAACATTTTCTGGCATTAACAGCAAATAAAATGACTGAAATGCCCTTTGGCATAAAAGCTAAAAGTGTTTATACAATTTTCCCCCCACCCCCTCTAAAACTCCCCACCCCACCCCACCCCTCTGTGCCGCCACCACCTTGCCACCTCAACCAGCCAAATCAACGCGCCACCGCGTAACTTCCGGCCCCAAGGAGAAAGATACGGTCCAGAATATTCACATGGAGCCTCCTCCGCCCAAGTTAAGGTCATTCGAACAGTACCTCCGTCGTGCCACCACACCACTTCCGGCTCCAAGGAGAAAGCTGCGGTCCAGCAGATCCACCATGGGCCTCCTCCGAACAACCCCCTGGTCGCTTGGTGATTACTCTCTTGCCCTCGTCATGTTTACGGGTTTAAGACATAGAGGAACGTATGCCTAGAAATAAGAAGTAATTAGGGTTAGGGAGTATTAGGGGTCAAATAGTAAATTCATTTTTTTTCTATTTTAGAGGTATAAAATTGACTTTTTACCCAATTCCGACCTAAATATGCCTAAATGGGTACTTTTGCACTTATGCTAACTATCTAGGGTTATATTTGAACCTTCAATCATCAAAAGGTTATTTAAGCACTTATATGAAGTAATTAAGGTTATAAAAACATTTTTCTCTACATGTAAACATCATATTCTTTGACTAAATTATGAGACATCACCATTGAATTTATTGAAGTGCATTGGAGCTTGAAACTCTATACATTTATATAGTTAGGGACGCCCTCCTGAGAACACATAAATGTTGCAGCACCAACGAACCATCGTCACCGAAGCCAGAACCACTCAGGAATCAATCCATATATATACAAAGTATTTCTTTGTTCTATTCATTTAATTCTCAATACTCAGATAAAAGACTTTTGATCAAATTTTTCCATCAGAGTTTCTTGCCATGGCATCCCCGGGGATTTTGTTTTTCAGGATCGGCAAAGCAAGTAAGGTTCTCCTATAACGATCGTGGTGTTTATTAAGCATTAATTAAAACCCTCGATGGGACATTATTCAAAGACGGGGGATATAGCACAGACCCTAAACGCATCATCAATGGTGGTGTGACTACTCAACCCTTTCCATGGGTTTTAAATGGTGAGAAGGATTGTTGAAGAAGATTAGCTATAGTTAAGTGTGACCATGAGAATGGAGAGACTTTCACAAGGAGTCTCCCAGGTTGCCAACTGGATCTTCGGTCATCGCCACCATTTGAAACACCGATAAAGCCACAAATTTCTTTATTTTGTGTTTATAATGAAGAAGAGAAAAACAGGGGTTTTGATGACCCTCCAAGGTGTGATTTGGGGAAATCGAGACAAATGATAAAATGGTACAACTTTACAGCGGCAGAAAATGCCCATTACACAGCTCTTAAATTGTACGTGCACACGCATGCTTTCACAAATTCATCTTCTTTTGAGTTAAAATATAATTATCCCATTTTCTCTCGTCCAAATCTCACAACATATAAAAATACATAAAATCTAGTAATAAAATTGGAGAAAATTAGAGAAAAATTTCAACATATTCGCTCGTGAAATATAAGTGCCATATTGAATGAAGCTTGTCTAAATAATGTGCATATTATCACTGAGCAATAACAACACATAATTAATTATAATGATATTTCACTCAATTCACATTTATTTCTATCTAACTCAATAGAGGAAAATCACGTATGGGAAGAAGAGGAAAAAGTGATCCGGTAAACTGTTAATTATGAACACCTAATTTTTTCTCCATTTAATGCACGTAAATAAATTTAATTTTAAAAAATAAAATAAGTAGATTAAATTAAGTGAAATGTATAAAAATAATAATAAAATACCCACATTAAATATTTTAAGGAGGAATCTAAAACTAATAAACGGAACACTCACATATGCATATTATTTATTTTATATATAATATTAAATTTAGTTTCCGTGCATCAATAGGTTTTCGTCAGTCTGATGCATTACATTTGGGTTGAACGAAGTCCTGGCAGCAGCTACCACCTACATTTTGAAATCATCCACCTCTGACAGCCATTTGACGAGATTCTTCAGAATAAAATTATAATCCCTCGGTAATGTCAGCACCTCCGACTCAATCGGGATGATCATTGCAGTGGCACCAGCGATAGTGTAAACCAGCACTGGCGACGGTAGAACTGAAAGCAGACAAAGTAAGATATCCATTGTCTCTGTTTGGCTCTCTTGGGGGTAATATATGGAAACTCTAGCAGGCAAAGGAATGTTAGAGTTTTCTCGTGGCGGAGTCGTAAGCCATATCCAAGCCACATTGGGCCCTGTTTGGTCTCTTGGATTTCAACGACCCACTTCCCCACACGCACTGCCGGTCACCTTTGTACGGACAGATGGATTTTTTTGGCCTTTTTTACCCTTCATTTTGTCCTTCCGGAAAACAAAGAGACTTTCGTCTAGAGTGTCCCAGGTTGCCAGCTGGGTCTCTGAACATCACCACAATTTAAAGCAGTGATAAAGCCACAAATTTCTAAGTTTTTTTTTTTGAAATGAAGAAGAGGAAAAAGGGAAAAAAGGTTTTGATGATCCTTCCAGGGTTGATTCGGGGGAAATTGAGGCAGGTGGTAAAATGGTACAAATTATTAGCAACGGAGTTATAAATTAGCGCAACATAAAAGATAATAAAAGTGTCGATTACACAGCTCTTATTTTTGCACGTGTACACATGCACTAGTACCTTTCCATTGCCCACCTCAATATACCCAAAATCACCGCTCAGAGGGCCATTAAAACCCATGTTTTTTTCTCTGCTTCATTTCAAGCATAAAATATAGAAATTTGTGGCTTTACCAGTGCTTCAAATGGCAGAGATGGTCGGAGACCCAGTCGCTAACCGAGGAGAAACCCAACAAAAGCCTCTTCGTTATCCCCGAATAAGACAGTGAAGGGCAAAGGCGAGCCAAAAAATTCCACATGTCTGTACAAAGGCTTCCAGCAGTGCGTGTGGATGAAGTGATTGCCAAATTCTGTGAGCCCAAATGCAACTCACGGATGTGGCTCAGTACCTCAAACATGGCACGGGAAGCCGCGCTGACTTACAACTCCTTCGCAAGAAAAAAAATACTATTCCTCCGCCCACTTGAATTTTTTGGATTGGGCCGGAGATACCGAAGATACCACGGGACATCTATGAATTGATCTTAAAGCATCTTTTTGAATGACTACCGAAGGTTGATGATTATGAGATGTGGGCTATAGATGTGATCGGGGCCCCATTCGATGCGACTTTAAGGCATCAGACTAGCGGCGAGAAGAATGCACCGGCTGATAAGATGTCGTACAGTTCCTGTCCATTTTTTATTTTGTTTATAAACATAAAAACTAGTTAGATATATTGTGAAAAAATTACATGGTATTTTTTTTATAGAATTATAGTTTTTGTTGTTTGTTGCTAATCTGAAAACTATGTTTTTATGTTTTCGTAGATGTGAAATAAATTTATGTAAACAAAAAAAGGAAAAATCAAATAATAAGGAGAGTAATATAAACATATATATATATATGTGTGTGTGTGTGTGTGCGCATTTATTTGTAGTTAAATTTGATATTATGTACATGATAAATATTGTGTATATAGTTTATTACATTTAGTTTCCTACCTAAAAGAAATAAGGTGTGTGCTTTCATTATATTTTTGTCATTCACTTAATTTAATCAACTCACTTTCTATTTTAAATTTATTTTATATTTAGTTTATGTGCATAAATAGAGAAAAATAAATAAAAATTTCACAACTAACAGTTTAAAGAACAATTTTTTCCTCTTCTCCCGGTACCGCCGAGTTTTATAGAAATCAACGTGAATTAAGTGAGATATCACTATAATAAACTACGTGGGGATATCGTACAATGAAAGCATGCGCATTATTTAGACGCGCTTCATTCATTGTGGAACGTATACTGCACAAACGGATAAGTCAAAAAATAATTCTCCAGTTTTATTACTAGATTTCATGTATTTTTACATGTTGATCAATTTGGACGAGGCAAAAAGGATAATTATGTATTTTAACTCAAGAGAAGAAGAATGGGTGAAAGCGTTAGTGTGCACGTGCAATTTAAGAGCTTTGTAATGGGCAATTTTATTATCATTTATGTTGTGTAAACTTATAACTCTGCTGCAAGAAAGTTGTACCATTTTACCACCTGCCTCAATTTTTCCCAAATCACCCCCTTGGAGGGTCGCCAAAACTCTTGTTATCTTTTTCTCTTCTTCATTATAAACACAAAATATAGAAATTTGTTGTTTCAGTTCTATAAATGGCGGCGATGACCGGAGACCCAATTGGCTACTTGGGACTCTAGGAGACTACCAGCAAAAGTCTCTTTGTCCTCTCGGAAGGACACAATGAAGGGAAAAGGTGGGCCAAAAAAATCCACATGTTCGTACAAATGCGTCCGGTAGCACGTGTGGGGGAAGTGGGTCACCGAAATCTGTTATCCCAACCATGGCCCATAGATGTGGCTTGGATCTGGATGACAACTCTTCCACGAGAAAATTCTATCATTCCTTTCCCACCTGAGTTTTCATTTACTAACCCCAGGCGGACCCCAAATAGATGGTGGCTTTCTTGCCACATTCGCTTTTGGCTCTACCGTCGCCGGTGCCACTACGATGGTCGTCCCGATTGGGCCGGAGATTGTAAGTTTATTTTGAAGAATCGCGTCGAATGTCTGTCATAGATGGATGATCCCGAAATATGGGCAGTAGATGTTGCAGAACTCTGTTCGATAAAAATTTAATTAGACTGGCTCAAATCTATGTATGAATGTAAAATAAATTTGATATTAAATATAAAATAAATAATATGCATGTATATGTGTTTTGTTCATTAGTTTTAGGTCTCTCTCGAAAATAATTAATGTGGGTACTTTTATTATTTTCTATGTCATTCACTCAATTTAATCTACTTATTTTCTATTTTAAAATTATATTTAGTTTACATGCATTAAACAGCGAAAAAATTAAGTGTTCATAATTATCAGTTTACTGGACAATTTTTTCCTCTTCTTCCAGCACCGGCTTTTCCTCTATTAAGCAGTCGAGTTAAATAGAAATCAATGTGAATTGAGTGATATATCAATATAATTAGTTATGAGTAGTTATTGTACAGTGCAAATATACACGTTATTTTCATTCATTAAGGCACTTATATTGCACAAGTGAATATGTTAAAAAATTCTCCAATTTTATTACTAGAATTTATATATTTTTATATGTTGTGCAAGTTGGACAGAAAAAAAAAGAGGATAATTATGCATCCAACTTTTATCTCACTTATATTGCACTAAGAATTTTTTACCATATTTAATTATTTTATGTTGCAATCTTATCAGAAATGAAATCCCAATTTAACTGATGTAGGAAACTCTACTTTTAGTTATGCTTTTCTGATCTTTTTGTATGCTGGTATGGTGCATCCAAGCTGGATGTAATTTGGAGATAAACATGAAAAAAAGCTTTCATCACATGCATTAATGTGAGTGTAATGAAGGAGAAGAAAACTAGGTGAAGGAAGATAAGCACACAGTTTTACTAGTTTGTTCTATCTATTAGATTTTTTGTGTGAACCCAAGTGCTGCATCACATGCATTATGTGTGAGGATGTTAATGGGAGTGTAAGTGATGTAAGTGTGAAGGAGAGAAGAAAATTTTGCAGTGGAATGGTACAGCTTTGCAGTATCGGAGTTATAATGTAGCACAATATAAAACATAATGAAAGTACCCATTACCAACTCTTAAATTGCACGTTAGGCACACGCTTTCACTAATTCATCTTCTTTGTGAGTTAAAATACATAATTATTCATTTTCTCCTCGTCCATTTTTCTCAACATATAATAATACATAAAATCTAGTAATAGAATTGAAGATTTATTTTGACATATCCGTTCGTGCAATATATGTGCCACGATGAATAAAGCATGTCTAAATAAAGTGAATATTTGCACTTTATTACGATATCCATGCATAATTTATTATAATCATATTTCACTCAATTCACGTTGGTTTCTATCTAACTTGATTGCCCAATAGAGGAAAATTCTGTACTAGAAGAAGAGGGGGAAATGTTCATTTAATTGAAATTGTGAACACTTTATTTTTATTCTCTATTTATGCATGTAAAATAAATATAAATAAATTTTAAAATAGAAAATGAGTAGGTTAAATTGAGTGAATGATATAAATAATAATAAAAGTACACACATTATTTATTTTAGGAAGGGACCTAAAAGTAATAAATATAATACATATAAATAAAATTATTTACTTTATATAATATCAAATTTAACTACAAACACATGCATATATTTTTATATTACTCTCCTTGTTATTTTTTTCTCTTTTTTTATTTTTGAAAAATTATTTCACATAAAACATAAAGTAGAGTTTTGGGATCAACGACATACAACAAACAATAATTCCATTATGCAACACCATATTAGTTTTTTCACCATAATTAATTTTATTTCTATAAACACAATATAAAATCAGCCGGTGAATTAATTCTTCCCGTCGCTAGTTTAGTGCCTTAAAGTTGCATTGCACGGGGGCCCCGATCGCATCTACAACCCACATCTCGGAATCATCAACCCCAGGCAGTCATTCCACTACTATAAACTAGAGATATCATAACACTTTCCTTGCAACACTTATTAAAAATATTACAATAGCATATAAAGTGTTACTTAAACCTTTGAAAAGTGTTACATAAATATTGAAAAGTGTTACGTTAGATCTAATGCAACATCGCCTAAGTTAATACTTATAAAAGTGTTACTTTAGATTCAACTTAGTATAATTAGCTAAGTAACAATTTTACAAGTATTACCTTAGGTGATGTTGCATTAGATCTAACGCAGCACTTTTTAAAATTTTAGCAACACTTTTCAAAATTTTAAGTGACACTAATTTATAAGCTATTGTAGCATTTTTAATAAGTATTGCAAGGAAAGTTTTACAATAGCTCTAATTGTAGTAGTGTTCCCAAGATGCTTCAATATCCATTTATAGTCCCCCCCCTCGATATCTCCAGTACTTACGACCTTATCTGGACAGTTGTCCTGGTGGCACCCTCAATGGCGAAGATTATCATTGGCGATTCGGATGCAGCAGGATAGCCTGGTATCTGTGGGGACCTCTAAGGGGTGATCTTGGATAAATTCAAGCGGAGTGGTAGAATAGTATAACTTTCTGGTTATGAAGTTGTAAGCTAGCGTGAAATAAATGATAATAACAGTACTTTATCCGTCTCATTTCAAGTTGCACACTGACTTTTATCAGTTGACTCAAAAAATGTTTGGTTTTTAATATCTTTTATTAGGAATAACAAAAACTTATGAAAAGTTGATATTTTGGAAATATAAGTTACAACGAATGTAACAAGGTATCAGTCAATAGTATTTGTACTTATACACTAATTTAATTTTATGGTCAAAATTAAGAAATTTTGATTATGTTGAAATGAGACCGGAGGAGTACCCATTGTACAGCTTTTAAATTGAGCTTGAATTGATGTATTAGGCAGACGTGTGAATAAGACAACGAGTTGAGGATAAATGGTTAGACGGTACAGTACATGACTTCAAGTTTGTGTATACTACTTGTGAGTCTTAACTAGAACTGTTTTTGCTAACTAAAAGTGCTCAGCCCTCAAGAGAGTTCAGACCATTAATTACAAAGAAGGGGGAAAATGTAAGCAGTGGATCCATAGAAACACTTGGTTTCGTTTTCTTTTTCATAGTAAATACTCAATAGATTGGTATACCTTTCTGGTGGCGGATTCATAGCTAGTGCGGCATACAAGAAAATAAAAGAAATTATTATTGAGCTCTTAAATTGCACGTGCACTCACACGCTATCCTCAATTTATCTTCTTCTGAGGTTAAAATACATAATTATCCTTTTTTCTCTCTTCCAAATTGCACAACATATAAAAATAATAAAATCTAGTAATTAAATCGGAGAACTTTTTCAACTTATATGATGTGCAATATACGTGCCACAATAAATGAAGTGCGTCTAAAGAAAGTGCATATTTGCAAGGTACGATGTCTGCACATATAAACTCAATTATAATGATATTTCACTCAATTCACACGATTTCAATTTGACTAGATAACTCAATAGAGGAAAAGCCGGTACTGGAAAAAGAAAAAATTGTTCATTAAACTGATAATTATGTACCAAGGTTTTTTTCTCCATCTTATTTGTTTTTTCAATTTTTTTTGCTTTGAAAAATTATTTCACATCTACTAAAACATAAAAACAAAGTTGTCGAATCGACAAGAAACACTATAATTCTATTGCACATATACAACCAAAGACTGTTTTCACAATATGTCAAATAAATTTTATGTTTAAAAACACAATTCAACGGACAAGAACCATTCTAACATCTGATTAGCCAATGCATTCCTCATGTCATCGGTTTGGCACCTTAAAGTTGCATCGAACGAAATCCCCCATATCTCCATGGATGAGATGCTTCAAGATTCATTTATAGTCCCCTGTATCTCCATTACCTCCGGCACAATCGGGATGACCGTTATGGTGGCCTAGAAGTGGTGTAGATCGGCACCAGCAAAGGTTGAACTTGAATCGGACGCGTCGAGATAACCATTATTTGTGGGGATGCTGAGGGGTGATTTGGAGTGGGTGGTGGAATGATACAACTTTGCATTGGCGAAGTTATAATCTAGCGCAATATAAAAGATAATAAAAGTGTGCATTACCAACTCCTAAATTTTGCACACACACTTTCACCAATTCATCTTCTTTTGAACATTATTATCCTTTGTCCTCTCGTCCATATCACTGAACATTTTTATAATACATAAAATCTAGTACTCCCTCTGTCCCACCCAAACCTGTAGAGAGAAGGAGTAAGTTTTCATTTCAGAAATGTGACAAGTCAATTCTACCTCTGCCTTCTTCCTTCTCACCACCACCCCTTGTTTTCTTCCTCCGCCAGCACACCGTGTCACCACCGACAAGACACCGCCTACTTCAACCTCTCACCACTACCCCCATAACTCAACCACCACCACACACCCTATTCAGCACGAATAGATCCCTTTCTTGAGTGAATGAAGAGGGAGGCACAAACCGAACCCTTCTCTGCTCGAATCGAACCCTCACTTAGGTTTCACCGAATTGAGTCTGTGCCTGAGGCGTCACTACACAGTGGATTTGAGCGGAGAGGCAGATGGATATAAGAGGAGAGTGGGCAAATGGAATAGGGAGGTAGATTTGAGAGTGGGCAGAAGATTTGAGAGGAGAGGAGAGGGAGGCGGAGAGAATGGTGAGGCGGAGGGAATGTGGTGGCGGATTTGAGAGAGGGCAGCGGATTTGAGAGGAGAGGAAGGCGGGGATGGTGAAAAATAGGTTACAAAGTGAGGGTAGTAGGTAAGGGGTGAGAGAGTAAGGGTAGATGGGGTTTGTGAGTAATTATTAATTAGTTAAAGGGTATTTTGGTCTTAGGATGTATAATTTTTTTTCTAAATATGGAAAGTGTGCAGATTTGGCTGGAACAAACTAAAAAGAAAAGTGTGTAAAAATGCCTGGGACAGAGGGAGTAATAAAATTGGAGATATTTTCTGACATATCCGTTCGTGTAATATACATGCCACAATGAATGAAGCATGTCTAATAAATATACGTTCCCATTTTCTCAACAAACGCTGCAGCGCTCCCGTGAATGGGTACGAAGCGTTGTTTGGCCACCTTTTACCTATATAGTTAACTTCTATGATGGTGGGGAAGCTTTCCTCGGCCATTTCCATAAGTTTCGGTGAGGGTTCCATGCCGTTTCCCTCAGCTCCACCCAACTGCGGAGTGAAAATGGATTTTGGATATTGGAGGATATGTAAGCAAGAAAAATGATTTACGTCATTTTTCTATTTTTGGATAACAAGAAGAATTAAAATGAAGTTTCATGGTTTGGATAATAGAGGATATGTATGCATGAAGAGTTAATTTGAATGGTTTGAGTGAGTGAGGAAGTGAAGTGAGTAGAAGTTCATTTATAGGTTAAAATAGCATTCAATCTTTCAAAACATGACAAAACCTTTTCTAAATTATGGATAACAGTTACGAGCCATGGTTAGGCTCACGGCTTTCGGCAACCCACTTCCCCACAAGTGCCGCCGGACGCCTTTGTACGGACAGGTGGAGTTTTCCAATCCACCTTTGTCCTTCTTTGTGCCATTCTGGGACAACAGAGAGACTTTTGTTGGGTTTCTCCTTGGTTGGCAGTTGGGTCTCCGGCTATCTCCGCCATTTGAAGCACTAGTAAAGCCATGATTTTCTATATTTTGTGTTTGAAATGAAGAAGAAAAATGAAAATTGGGGTTTTGATGGTCTTCATAGGAGTGATCAGGGGAAAATTGAGGCTAGCGCTGGAATGGTACAGCTTTCCTGTGGCAGAGTTATAATCTAGTGCAACTTAAAAGATAATAAAAGCACAGCTTTTAAATTGCATGTGCCACATTTTCCCCAGTTAGGTAACTTCCACGATGGTGGGGAAGCTTGCCTAGGCCATTTCGCCAAGTTTCAGCGAGGGTTCCAGTCATTGGCCCTAACTCCACCCACCTGCGAAGTGAAAATGGAGTTGTTTGATGGTTTGGATAATGGAGGATATGTGTGCAAGAAGAGTGAGTTTGAGTGGTTTGAGTGTGTGTGAGGAATTGAAGTGAGTAGGGGTCAATTTATATGTGAAAAGATCATTCAATCTTTCAAAACGTGAAAGAACCATTTCTAAATTATGGATCAAAGTCACGAACCGTGGTTGGGCTCACGACTTTCAACAACCCACTTCCCCACATGCGCTACCAGACGCCTTTGTACGAACGTGTGGAGTTTTCCAACCCACCTTTGTCATTCATTGTGACAATAGAGAGACTCGTGTCGAGTTTCTTCTCGGTTGACAGTTGGGTCTCCGGCCATCTCTGTCATTTGAAGCATATAAATCCGCAAATTTATATATTTTTGTGTTTGAAATGAAGAAGAAGAAGAAAGAAATCAGTGGTATGGTCCTCATAGGGGTGATTAGGGGAAAATGGAGGTGGGCGGTGGAATATTTGTACAACTTTCAGGTGGCAGAGTTATAATCTAGTGCAATATAAAAGATAATAAAAGCATGACTCTTAAATTGCACGTGCACACACGCATTTTCATCAAAAAAATTAGTTAAAATACATAATTATCCTTTTTCCTCTCTTCCATATTTCTCAACATATAAAAATACATAAAATTAAGTAATAAAATTGGAGATATTTTTTGTTTATCCATTCGTGTAGTATACGTGCCACAATGAATGAAGTGCGTCTAAATAATGTGCATATTTACACAGTACTATATCCACATAAAATTTATTATAATGACATTTCACTCAATTCAACTTGATTTCTATCTAACTCGATTGCTCAATAGAGGAAAAGTTGTTGTTGGAAAATGAGGAAACAATTGTTCATTAAACTGATAATTTTTAACACTTTATTTTATTTTTATCTTTTTATGCACGTAAACTAAATGTAATTAAATTTTAAAATAGAAAATAAGTAGATCAAATTGAGTGAATGACATAAAAAATAAAATAACACTACTACAAACTAAGGCTAATGTAACACTTTCATTGCAACACTTATTTAAAATGTTACAATAACTTATAGAGTGTTATTTAAACCTTTGAAAAGTGTTACATAAATACTGAAAAGTGTTACCTAAAATTTAAAAAGTGTTATGTTAGATCTAATGTAACATCACCTAAGGTAATACTTGCAAAAGTGTTGCAATAGGTTCAACTTAGTATTATTAGCACCCAAAGTAACACTTTTGCAAGTATTAACTTAGGTGATGTTACATTAGATCTAACGTAACACTTTTCAAATTTTAGGTTACACTTTTCATTATTTATATAACACTTTTCAAAGGTTTAATTAACACTTTATAAGTTATTGTAAATCTTTAATAAGTGTTGTAAGGAAAATGGTGCGACACCTCTAATTTGTAGTAGCGAAAGTATACACATTATTCATTTTAGGGAGGAAACTAAAACTAATAAACAGAACATGCATATATTTCACATTATGCATTTTATATATCATGGATTTTGGTGACCTACTTCTGCCTCATGGGCTACCGGCGCCTTTGTACGGACAAATGGAATTTTCTAGCCAATCTTTGACCTTCATTGTGTCATTCCGGGATGACAAATAGGCTTTTGTTGACGGTTGGGTCTCCGACCATCTCCGCCATTTGAAGCACTGGTAAAGACACAAATTTCTATATTTTGTATTTCAGTATAAGAAGAGAGAAAGAAAACATGGGTTTTATGGTGACCCGGAGAAAATTAAGGCTGGCGGTGAAATGCTACAACTTTTTAGTGGCGGAATCAAGCACAACATAAAAGATAATAAAAGGACCCATTATCAACCCTTAAATTGCACGTAGAGGCGCACACTTTCACCAATTCATCTTCTTTTGAGTTAAAATATATAATTATCCTTGTTCCCCTCTTCCATATTGCTCAACTTATAATATACATAAAATCTAGTAATAAAATTGGAGATATTTTTTGACATATCCATTCATACTGTACACGTGCCATAAAGAATAAAGCACATCCAAATATAAGTGCTTCTTTGCAGTGTACAATATCCCCATATAATTTATTATAATGATATTTCAATCAATTTACATTGATTTCTAACTAACTCGATTGTTCGGTGGAGGAAAATAGGTACTAGCAGAAAGGGGAAAATATTCATTAAACTAGTATTATAATAAGCACTTTATTTTTTCTCCATTTATGCACGTAAAATAAATATAAATAAATTTAAAATAGAAAAGAGTAGATTAAATTGAGTGAATGACATAAAAATAATAAAAGTATACACTTTATTTATTTTAGGGAGGAAACTAAAAGTAATAAACAGAACACACACTTGTATACACATTATTTATTATATATATAATCTGAAATTTGACTAAGGTAAATCTTAGGAAAAAATATCTTTCCACTGACATATGGAAAGGCGGGGTTCAATTAGAATTATAAAATAAAAGGTTTTAGTTGCAACATTAAAATTTTATTATGCAATGTTCAATATTTATGAGTTTATGACCCGATTAATGCAACCTGGAAAAAATTCTTAATTTCTTCTAATTTTCAATTTAAACCATGGTCTTTACATAACTTATGGAAAGACCGTCTTTCAAGAGACAAACTCTACTAAAGACACGCGTGTGTCTAAATAATATTACTCTCCTTGTTATTTGCTTTTTTCTCTTTTTTTTGGTTTTTGAAAAATTATTTCACATAAAGCAGAGTTTTTGGATCAACGACGTACAATAAACAAAAATTCTACTATACAAAAATTATTTCACATAAAACAAAGTTTTTGGATCAACGATATACAATAAACAATAATTCTATTATACAATACCACGTAGTTTTTTCACCATGTATCTAATTAATTTTAATTTTATAAACACAATCCAACAGAGGAAAACCCTTTGACATCTGATCAGCCATTGCATTCTTTCTGTCACTAGTCCAGTGCCTTAAAGTTGTGTTGCACAGGTCCCCGGCCGCATATAAAGCCACTTCTCGGAATCAACAACCTCCAGAAGTCATTCACAAGATGCTTCAAGATCCATTTATAGTCCCACGGTATATTCAATACTTACAGCCTTATCAAAATGGTCGTCCTGGTAGCACCCTCGGTGTTGAAGACTGTCATTGGCGATGCGGCAGGATAGCCGCCGTCTGTGGGATCTCCGAGGGGTGATCAGTGGAAATTCAAAAATTTCTAGCGGTGGAGTCGTAAGCTAGCGTGACATAAAAGATAATAAAATTACCCATTACACAACGTTTAAATTGAGTGTGAATTGATGAAATAGGAAGATCTGTGAAGAAAATGAATGGAGGATAAAAGGATAGGAACTACGTAACTTCAAGTTAGTTTCTACATATGAGTTTTAATAATAATAAAAACTTTTTTTGCTAGCTAAAAGTGCTCTGAGAGAGAGAGGGAGAGTATTGAAGAAGGGGGGAAATGTAGGCCAGGATTCAGAGAAACACTTACTTGGTTTACTAATACTTTCATTTGTTTTTCATTCTTAATGGCTCTTCAAGGGATGATCTGGGGCAAATTGGAGTGGGCGGTGGATTGGTATGCTAGTGCGGAATACAAAATAATAAAAGAACCCATTAGACTGCTCTTAAATTGCACGTACACATACACATTTTCCTCAATTCCTTTTCTTTTGAATTAAAATACATAATTATCCTTTTTCGTTCGTCCAAATTGCTCAACATATAAAAATATATAAAATGTAGTAATAAAATTGGAGAAATTTTTTTCATATATATTCGTGCAATATACGTGCCACAATAAATGAAACGTGTCTAAATAACGCACATTTGCAAGATGTCTGCACATACTTAACTATAATGATATTTCACTCAATTGATATTGATTTCAATTTGACGAGATTGCTCATTAGGGGAAAAGTTGGTACTAGAAAAGAGGAAAAAGTTGTTCATTAAACAGATTATTATGAACACTTTATTTTTTTCTATTTATTCACAGAAAATAAATACAAATAAGTATTAAAAATAGAAAACGAGTAGATTAAATTGAGTGAATGGCATAAAATTGTTAAAATACTCCATTATTTATTTATTTATTTATTTTAGAGAGGAAACTACAAGTAATAAACATAACACATGTATTACACATTATTGCTTTTTATATATAATATCATTTTAAACTACAGACACGTACATGTATATTTGTATTACTCTCCTTCTTATTTGCTTTTTTAAAAAAATTATTTAAAATCTATTAAAACATAAAACATTCTTGTCCGATCGAAAACAAACACTATAGTTCTATTACACATTAACAAAGAGTGTTTTCACAAAATTTCTGGTTAATTTTATGTTTATAAACACAATCCAATGGACGGGAACTGTTTTGGCATCTGATCAGCCAATGCATATATTCTTCCTTTTATCGATCTGGCACCTTAAAGTTGCACCGAACGGGGTCTCGACCGCACTTACAACACACATCTCGGAATCATCAACCACTGGAAGTCCTTTGACGAGATGTTTCAAGATCCATTTATAGTTCTCCATATCTCCAGTACCTCCTGCCCAATTGGGACGGCCTTTATGGTGGCTTGGTAGTGGTGTAGATCGGCACCAGCGACGGTTGAACTTGAATTGGACGCAACGGGATAACCATTGTTTGCAGGGGGCTCTGAAGGGTGATTTGGGAAATTTCATGTTGAGCAATAGAATGATAGAGTTTTCTAGCGGCGGAGTCGTAGGGTGCGCCATAGTGTAGGTTCTGACCACAACCTAGAGCCACATTTGGCCTCACGGACTTCCCAGCCCATTTTCCCCCACACGCATTTTAGACTTCTTTGTACGAACATGAGGAGTTTTCTGGCCTACCTCTGCTCTTCATTGGGCCCTTTTTAAAAAACATAGTGGTTTTGCCAGGAGTCTTTGTAGTTTCTGTCTGGGTCTCCGACCATCGCCACCATTTGAAGCACTGGTAAAGCCACAAATTTCCATTTTTTATTGGAAATGAAGAAGAGGAAAAGAAAACAAGGGTTTTGATTGCCCTCTGGAGGGTGATTTGGGGCAAATTGAGGTTGGCAGTGAAGTGGTACAATCTTCTGGCAGCAGAGGCATAACCTAGTACGGAGTAAAAGATAATAAAATTACTCGTTACATAGCTCATAAATTGCATATGCACACACGTACTTTCACCAATTCATCTTCTTTTGAGTTATAATACAATCCTCCTTTTTTTCTCGTCCAAATTTCTCAATACATAAAAATACGTAAAATCCAGAAATAAAATTGGATAATTGTTTTACATATCCGTTCATGCAATAAACATGCCACGATAAATGAAGTGTGTCTAAATAATGAGCATATTTTTACTAAACGATATCTACACATACTAAATTATAATGATATTTCACACAATTCACTTTAATTTTTATCCAACTCAATTGCTCATAGAGGAAAATATTGCTCATTAAACTGAGATGAACTCTTTTTTCTCTACTTATGCACTTAAACTAAATATAAATAATATTTAAAATAAAAAATTGAGTAGATAAAATATAGTGAATGGCATTAAAAATAATAAAAGTACACACATTATATATTTTAGGGAGGAAACTGAAAGTAATAAACAAAACACACATATATACACATTATTTATTTAATATAACCTTCGTCACACAATTAACTTCCAACTAGCGTCATACAGTTAGGCTCACATATTGCAATGACCCATCCCCACATGCGTTGCTGAACACCTTTGTACGCACATGAGGAGTTTTGTAGCCCACTTTTGCCCTTCATTGTGCCCTCCCGGGAAGATGGAGAGGTTTTTGCCAGGATTCTCCGCAGTTTCTTGTGGGGCTCTGGTCATCTCCGTCATCTAAAACATTGATAAATACATAATTACTCTTTTTTCTCGTCCAAATTTCTTAGCATATAAAAATACATAAAATCTAATAATAATATTGGCTAAAAAAATTTGACATATCTATTCTTGCAATGTACATGCCAAAATGAATGAAGTTCCAAAATAACGTGATGCCTTAGAGTTGCGTCAAACAGGGTCCCGTCCACAGCTACAGCTCACAACTTGGAATCGTTGATCTTTGGTAGTACTTCGACGAGATGCTTCAAAAACATTTATAGCCTCATTATCCTCGGTACCTCTGGCCTAATCAGGATGGCCATTATGGTGGCACTAGCCGTGGTGTAGACCAGCATCGTCGATGGTGGAACTAGAATTGAACGCAACAGCATAGCCACCGTTTGCATCGAAGTGGGGCTACCTGATATGAATCTCCTTGCGAAAAACTCTGGATTGCAGAATTTTATATCTTTGACTAAACGAGGGATTTCGCAAACCCTAGTATAGCCACACAAACTAGCCCTCGGGATCTTGAACAGCTCGAGATTTATGAAGCTAACTAGCCCGCAAGATTAGTTCACAAATCGAATGTATTGATACTTAATTAACTAGCAGGATTAAGCAACAATGAAGACGCTCGCAAGCAATGAGTATAACTCAAAAATTCTGAATATTTGATTG
>JAULKK010326538.1:0-11112 GCA_032355705.1 Rubia peregrina | reverse complement strand
ATCATGTATATGTCGGCGAACATCCAACGAAAGTAAATGGTTGGCTTACATACCATTGGGTACTGTTCTTTCCTATGACGACTATGACAACAATAGTTTTACGTTTGCAATGAAGTTAGTGGATGATAAGAGTATCACTCAAAACAGTGGAGTGTCACTTGTCTCAGAAGCATTGCATATTGGAAGTGGAGGTGACGACAATCCTATGTACGCCCTAAAGTCCTATTTTGGCACAATTTCAAAGTTTTGGGATGTTGACTTTGTTAGTATGCTTGTCCCTGTGTTTAAATGTTAGTGAGTAGATATAAACAATGGATAACGCACAGAGAATTTGGCCTTCACCCTTATTGATATACGTCGGGTTAGCTAGAAGGACAATCATTTCATATTAGCGTCTCAAGCGCACTAGGTTTTCTATGTGAGGGATCTTGTTGATCCTTGGTAAGAGATTGTTGTCAAAGGGAAATGCGCTTTCATTGAAAACAATGACTTAGACACTATAAGAAACTGGACCTTTTACCTCAGTTCTACAAGACCTTTTACCATGATTTTTAGTCCTGGAAGAACCTAGGTAAATACAGACGGGGTAAAAGGTACATTTTTTACCTCGCCTTTTAACCGATGTGGTAGGTTTTGTGGCCGACGTCGGTCAAGGCTATGAATCCGACCAAGGTAGATCATATCTGCGATATCGCTAAAGCCGAGGCATCCACATGAGTGTGACGTCATCCATAGCATGAAGGTATACGATAGGTGATGAAATACAGCAACGTTATCAAAATCGACATCGGTCCAATTTGGAGAAACGTAGACCATTGAAAGCGACATCTCGTGCTGACTTGGAGCAAAGATAAATTTGACATAATTTTGAGTGGTCGACGTTGCAAAAAAAACCGATTTATAAGACATTGGTCAGGTGTCGTTTTGGCACCGAATTGTGCGACATTGCGGATGAATTGGTTAGACATCGTTTCTCGTACAATATTATAATATTTGATGACACAACAAATCATTCATCGATAGGCATTACATTTTATTTTTTAAAAAAAAATCAACATTACCAATACATTTCACAATATGTTAAAATACAAAAGGTTGATGTAAAATTGACAAACTGATTGTATTGAAGCTTCATTCCTTACGTTGTCCGGCATTAACAATTTCAGGGGGACTACGGAAATGACAAGTCCGGTCTGGAAGTCCATCGATAACTATCATTATCGGATTGAAGTAGATACACGTGAAACAAAATTTATGTTAGATTTGGGTTGTCCCAATGGATGTGCAAATAATAAAGCCAAGTGCATACGACATAAATCTTAACACGGAATGCTTGTAGGCGACGTTGCAAGATAAAATGATCAAAGTCGCAGTGTCTGAATGATAAGCAACTCGGACATTCAAAGATGATCCAATAGTTCCTGGAAAATACGACGTGGGCAACCATTTGGTCTTATATCGTACTGGACGATGAACTGATCGACGTCGCACATTAAACCTGTGATCATACAATTTTTTTTATTATCATCTACAATCAGCCCTAATATCAGTCTTTTTCTCACTCCTTAAAAACATGGTATGATATTGGGAAAACAAACAATATACACTATATAACATGTCACATAGTCAACTTACTTAATGAAAATATTTAATCATTGGCCAATGGGGAAACTACCTCAATTAATGGAGGAAAAACTACTTCAATTAATAAAATTGCTAAATGAACATGAAATGGAGGGAAAACTACCTCAATTAATTTGAACCAGGAGATGCTCCATCCTAGGATACTTGTTGATGTTTGAGAGAAGATATTTAGACTCTCGAGCAGTTGAAATGTTGTGAATGGAAAGGAAGGTGTGGAGTTGGGTTAGCTGGAAGTGTGTTGGAGATGAGAAATAGGTCTTGTTGCTGAATATAATTTAAATAAAATGGGGTTGGGGGTAAATATTTGTTCTAAATTTTGGCTCAAAATTTCGTTTCCCGCTGGAAATTTCATTTCAACCGATATCAGTTTATTGTTGGTCTATGATTCGTTATGTGCATAGCTTTTGCGATGTCATATCTATGGGCCAACGTATAATTTTTTAAAAGTGTCGTAACAAACTCATTGTAAAGATTGCAAGCCCTTCCGACGACCTGTTTATGCCAAATATAAACAAAATTCTCCTATAAGTGTGAATAACAAATTGTTATCTCCAATTTTGTATTTAGACTTTTCCCACTTCCTTGGAGGGAGTTGAGTGCGAAAATGAAAAAATTCACCGGTTGCTCCAAACTCAATTACAATCATCTGAAAAATAACCTTGGTTACCCACAACTTATACGAATCGAGGGTAATAAAGAAACTAGTCTTATTCCCACGTAGACTTAGAGAAAATCTTCCCAATGACCCTCGTGTACTAGCACGTTTTAAAATTTTATGGACTCAATTTTATTACATTTTTATTTCATAAAAACATAGAATATGCAGTTTCTTTTTATTCTATTTGGCGGAAATTATCGCTCTCATAACGCTGAGAGTAAGAGTTTGAATGAAATGCTAACAAAAATGATGCACATTTATCCTAATGTACAGGTGAAAAATTATGAAGTTTAGCAATCATGCAAGGAAGTTGGGGTCATAGCGTAATTTTTGAAAAGTTTTGCCATACACTGTTTGAGGAGAATGTGGTCCCGTTCCATTGAGCAGAGCATGATCAACTAGAATATCATGCTCGTGACTTGGTGAACTAGAGGGTATCTCCAGTTTTGCATTTTGACTTTTCCCACTTTGTTGGAGGGATGCAAGTGAAAAAATTAAAAAGCAAACCGGCACTCCCAAGTTTGATTCCAATCGCCGTTCATTGGACCTTTGCAATCCTAATTGAAACTAATGATCCTTGAAAGTGATAAAGAAACTGTCATGATCCCACAGACACTTTCACAAAATCTTACGATTAGCCCTTGCATACTAGTAATTAACCATATACAATTAACTCTAGGCCCCGTTTAAGCACTTAAAAAATGTGATGGATGAATTTTCCTCATCTTTTACATTTTAAAAACCTACAATTTTTAATTTCATCCGATTATGTGTGGTGGAATCTTTCTCTCAAATTAATAACACTCATAGTCAAAGTATTAATGGAATACTAATGAAAATGAGGGAAGAATACCCCGGTGACCTTGATGCATAAGTCAGAACAACATGATTGTGACAATGTGAGTTATATGATTGGCTATCTCCAATTTTGCATTTCGTCCTCCCCCACCATCTTGAAGGTACCTAATTGTAAAAACAAAAAAGTTCACCGGTTGTGTTGAAATCGATTCTGATCAAAACGGATGTTAATGAAGTTCATGGACATTTATAATTTTCAAATACTATTGTCTAATAAATTATTTACCGTTATTAAGGTCAGTTATGTTTATTTTGTTCAAACGCAATCCTAGTTGCTATGCTAGTGGGCTAAATTGTTGTGGCTCAATATATCAATGGTCGACGCCAGTTATATGTTGGTCCAATGTCTTAAAGAAATTTATATACGATGTCGCTCATGAAGTTGGTCGGACACAGGCCCATTTTATTTGTCAGTGGGTTGAAATGGTGAGGCTCACAGTTAGACAAACCGACATCGATAAACCGTCGGTCTAGTGTTGATCATGTCGACTGCTATGCGACGTCACATTGGGGCATAATTCAAAATGTTAAGTAATGTTAATATAAATGTAGCCAACCTTATACATCCCTTTAAACATTCAAATTTCCCTCGAATTTCAATAGTGCTCTTGCTCATCTTCTCAAATGTATGGTTTCAACATGTGGTTTTTGACCAAATTCCACTTAGAGGCTCACCCTTTGGAGCTCAAATTAAATATTTCAAACATTTAACCAAATTCCATTTAAAAAAATTAAGTAATCCAATAACACAAACAAATTCACCAATGTATCATTTAGTCAATTAGGTCCAATAGTCAACGAAAAGAAATTCATCAATTTTAAGTAAACAACAATTGCGACATTAAACAAACATCCTTCCAATCCTAAGTTTAAACAATCTAATTAAGACGAAAAATTAAAATATTATCCAACTACTCCAAGGAAAGCATTAATCAATGCTAGAGTCCCCTCCCCCCATTCAACTTGGACCCCGAGGTTTCTTGCAATGCCTTGACTGACATTCCCTCATCCCCACCATGATCACTATTATCATCATCATCTTCTTCACTCCCCAAGAAGACCAGCTCGATGTTAGGCGGTTCATCATCTTTGGTCAATTCCAAATGAAGGCCTTGGGCTTTCATGAATGTGACATGCTGGGAATGAGCACGGGTCAACATCTCGTGACGGAGCCCTCTTGTCAATCTTAGCTTTTTGACCGGGTATTGGCTGGAACTCCCACTTGTTGTCAAAGCTAAGGTGAAGTTGATTTTATGGGAACCACCACTTGTCATAGTATTCCAACCGAAGAGCCTTATCCTGAGGAATTACTCCAGCCTTCTTCAGCATAACGATTATCAAACCATAGTAAGGAAGATATTTCTTCTTTTTCTGCATGGCCTTTAACATGAATGAGATGATTGTAAAGCTGGGGTTTATCTTAACCCCTTCATGGCATAATAATACAGCATGCGGTTAGCAATAGTCGGCTTGCAAGTGTTGCCACCCGTGGACAAAACATTAAGACATATTCATTCATACACGAGACGCTGATCTAAGATCAACACACCAATATCATAACTTTTCACTTTCCCCCTATCACTTCCTGCCCTCTAAAAATATTTCCTAGCCATAGCGATGGGAAAAAGTGGGGTAGCGTCAGTCACACCCAGCAAACCATGTGTGTGATAAATTTGTAGGGGACCATTGGGGTCATTGGGACTTAATTTCTTGGGAGTGGTGCAGGGGCAATCTAGGGCAGCTTTAATAGTATACACTGTCACAAATATAGTTTTCCCATTGACCCTAGTCACATCACGATTGTTGCTCCTTTGACCCAAGTTCTCATTTAACATTATCACTTCATTTACATGAACTAACTCATCCATTCAAAGTAGTTTCTCTAAATGTTGGGTTTTGAAATGTGTTAGAAAATTGTCTAGTCCTAATCCTCCAATGCCCAACACTAATATAGCCTTTGAATTGATAAATTTTCTCTTTGAAAAATCGACATACCTTTGCTCAGCTTTATAGTTGAATTTTTTTGATGATGCGGCAATCTTCGTGACCAGACGATGACTCTGATTGCTTGACTTTAACCTAGCACACATGCTCTTATAAATCATTGTGAATTGGTAAGGGGATTGTAAGTTTTAAAATTTGGTAATGTAAGGTTTGGAATATGGTGAAATTGATTGTTGGATTTGGGGATTTAAATCAGCTGCCTTTTTTTTATGACATGAAAAGGGTTTCCAAACTCGGAAAAGCGTCTAGTCTTCTATGTGGAAGATACAATTCGTTCCTGAGTTTGGAAATGATAATCGTACATGTTTCCGAGTTTGGAAACCGTCTTAGTTGAAGAAAAAAGGGGTTTCAAATGGGCATTTACTACCCATTTGAAAAAAACCGCAACTTTCCCCCTTCAAAATATCTCTCAAACCCTACACATCATTCCCTTTCACCACCACTCCACCATTTCATTTTTTTGATGATTTGAGGTATGTATCCCATCCTATTTCTCTTTTATTCCAATTTCTCATGTCAATTTATTTTCTCAAGGGTTTTGTTTGATATATAGGTAGAAGCTATAAAGAAGTATTTCGTACCCTTTGATTGATCAAAAAGGTAAATCTTCTTTTCAATCAATAGCTAGGTTTTATTTTTTGGAACAAAAATGAGCAAACTCAATTATTTGTTCTATGACGATAGCAAGGGTTTGCATTTTGTGATTCTTATGAGTTCTATTTTAAGTGGGGATTGTTATGAAAGTAAATTTGTGTATTATATTAGGGATTGGGTGCCTTCATGGTGGTGGGTGATAAAATGATACATTGAAATTGATAATAAATGGTATATTGCTAGATTTGTTGATTGAGTTAGGAATTAGTGTTGTTAAATGTTAGGTTATGTTGACCTAGGTTTTTTTGCTTAAAATTAAATGGTTAATTAATCTTCTATTATATATGTGAATTGGCTAGGGTTTAGTACAACATATTCTTCTTATATATGAAGTTTTTGGTATTCTTCAAATATTAGTGAATTATTTGTTTCAGAGGTTAAGTTATTTTTTGGTATATTTGTAAATGTAGCATTCAAAATGACAACTAGGAAAAGGACTCGTGATATGTATCACTTTCCGAATATGTCAATCCCCCAACAACGGACTCGACATGGGATGAGGATGATGAATCGGGGGATGTAGGAAAACATCAAACTCTTTGTAGAGCCTTATAATGTACAATGGCCAGGAAAGAGTTAACGTCATTGAATTTTGACAAGTTGTGCAATTGTGTGTCGGTGCAACGTGCTTAATGGTCTAGTTGGGTTACAGAGGTTTGCAGAACTAGGGTAGATATATGATACGATACTTAGCATGATGTCCCAAAGGATTCATGGACACCTTGTGGATGGAATACAAGGTAGCTTTAGTGAATCATTTTCCTATCATTTTACTTCAACATTTTATCTTTACATGTACTCCCATCATCAAATCCATGTGTTTCATAATCACCGTAAAGGCCTTTTGAAATAGAAGCACAGAATGTGGGTGCTTTGCGAACAAAGGATATGTTCATGATGTCCAAGAGTTGGCATGAACATAAATACACTTTGTCCACAGACTACATATTTAGCGATAATAAAGATGATCGCCCATGGGTAACTTATATGCACATTCAACTGGAGAGCTGGTAGATTCACGAAAAAATGGCATTGGAGAATAGTGATAAAGTTAGTAATAAAATATTCAAATTATTAGTGTGATTAATTAGATTAAAATGTATACAGTGATAACATGAAACTAACATCCTTACTTAGGGAACAAGGGAAGATAAACAAAGGATTGCCGCAAAGAACGTAATTCCCCACCGTTTGAGCCGTGGGGGTTATGCCTTAGCGACTATCAAACTAGTGAAAGAACGTCTTGAACAAGATGTGAAAATCGGGGATGACAAAATATAAGGCAGGGACTTTGGTGCAACCGACCAATGTGGATGACATTGAGAGGTGCGATCTATTTCCAAAAGGCTAACAAAATAAAGATGGTGTATATGCCAAGGATGAAGAGAAACAAATTGCTGAAAGAGTGCTATGCGAATTTTAAAGTGAATATATTATTGATTTTCACTCTATTAAGGGTATATGGAACTAACAAAGATTTCTCTATTTATGTTTCTATTTAGGAAACATTGAAGAATGATCAATTGCAAGGGAAATTCATTTTAAGGGATAAACACGACATCCTTTGTGAATCGACGGAAAAATCCGACCACCCGGGCCGTACAAGGGGAGTGGGTAGTTTCTTTACCCAATGGGAGGCATTCGGGATCATACGATCCTATAATGGAGCAGAACCCACGAGAATCCATACGTTGCAAAAAAATCCAACTTCAAGACAAATGAATTGAGCAACTACAGATTCTAATTTGAAAGTTGGTCTGATACACTGAGTTAGTTCATCCGGACAATTTAGAGGACTTGACGCCCGATTGGACACCGCCATCAACATGTTAACAACATTCCCCCGTATATGTTAAGGTAAATCGCGAGGCAATTTTTCAAAATTCAAGAATCGGTAGGAAATTGTTCAAACCCGACAACCTCGACAGTGCCATCCTTGCAATTGAAAAAAAAGTTTCATAATTAATACCTATTTTAGTTGTGGTTTAGAAATCATGTCTGTGTGAACAACACATTGATCAGGATATAGACGGTAGGCTATAACATGTAGCCAATGGATTTTTGCACGAGTTAATGAAACATCATCACTGCATACCTATTGTGGAAGGTCTTTCGAGGGTTTCCTTGGAGAATCCTTTAGTGATGGGCGCCCCTTTGCCAATCTCGGATGAAGAATACAAGAAAGTTGGGCCTACCCGGGGAATGTTCCTTATTTGGCCCCGTAGACTTATATATGCCAATCGTATTAAGGATTGACATTTGAAGGAAACAAGGCCTGCATCACCAAAACTGGTGAAAACAACACCAAAATCGTTCCCAACATCACCAATTAGATTTAGACCTCAACTGGCAAGAAAACACGCCCTTTGATATGCACTTCACTTCATGATCAAAACTCAACAAACACATTCATGGGAAATGAATGCGTATTCGGATACAAAAGTGAAATCATGGCGTTATGGAGTGATTTTGAAGACCGATTGAGATAAGAGCAAGTTAATTAAGCAATGATGTCGATCTACAACTTGTGAGTGATTTACTTAATTTTATTTCTAAAGTCAATTTAATTACAAATAATGCCTAATTTAAAATTCTCGAGGAACATGTTTTCTTACCAATAATCAAAAGAAGGGTGAATTGGATACATGTGCCCGATCATGATACAAGAAATTGGTTGTCAAAACAAGAAATGATCAACTACATTCGCAAATGCCTAGGCCGGAAAGGTAAGATGCTTTTCGTTGTTCCATACATTGAGAGGTTATCTACTACATTTAATTTCTTTACCAACATTGTTTCCGCAAATTTTGAAGAATATTTAAATTTTCGTATTGATGTGTCCATTTTATATGGTTATTTTGGGAATATTTTTTAGTCATTTTGGTTTACTTTTATGCTTTTAAGACTCTATTTTACCTTGAATTCTTATTATTAGAGTTGAGAGCGACTTTATCGCGTTTGTCACTTATAATAAGAATTCCGTGAGACAAGGTAATTGTGGAAGATTTGAAGAACATGAGAACTGCATTTTGAAGACTACAAAATGTTGGAAGACTTAGAGGAAGGCCATTCACAAGAATGGTAGAAGAAGGAAGACCACTTACAAAGTGGTAAAAGATAATGTGAAGAAGGAGAGCAAGTAGAGGATGAATCTGAGAATAATACGAGAAGAAACAGCCTCCAAAGGTGGTACCATTGGATTAATCTTCTCGAATACCATGAAAACGAGTACAAGAACTCCAAAAACAGAGCAACGGTTCATCCGAAGGAAGCAAAACAAAACTGGTTCTGATCTCTGTCGCGAGTCGCGACTGTCCTCTGACCAGATATGTTTTTTTTGGACTTTTTGCACTGTAAATACTCCTCTCTTTCCCCCTTTTGCACTATAATATCTATTTGATGCTTTTGTTATTGTGTATTTATTGTTCTTGAATTTGATTGTTGAATCCATTAATGGTGTTAGAAGTTTGAGTATATGAAATGTTTGTATGATTATGTGTTAGGGTTGGAGAAAGTAGCTAATTCTCCTTTGCTTTGATATGAAATCCAAGAGCATGATTTAGAGCTTCTAATGTTGTTGATGATTTGATAATTGCTAGATGAATGTGATAATGTCGAATTCTTTGTCATGTTTATTTGTGTAGCGAATGAGAGAAGTTAATGAGCGTTGAACGTTCTTGACTAATCTTGTGTAAATACATGAATTGGTGCAATACTACCAAGCTTGTTACCAATCATTTTTATACTTCGTGCTTAATACTATTAATGGGATACCTTTAGGCTTTGATCAACTAAAAGGGTCATTAGTGAGGTTTAGCGATAGATATCGAATTCACTCTTGTAAACTACTATCAAAGAAGGGTGGAAGATTTATCTTCACGACAAGTAGTTAAAGTAGTGAATAGGTAGTGGATTCAAGGATTGATAACAGGTTCGGAAGTGGAAATCTATTGCCCCCAACGATGTGTTATTTGTAGTTTTTGTATCTTTTTATTAGTTTGTTGCATGATTAGTATAGTTACTTGACTTTGCTAGTTATCTTGTTTTTACTTTCATAACTTAGAAAACCAACACAACACCCCCCTCTTTACATGCTTTTATATGTATGTATATATCTATATCTAGGCTTATATTCACCCTTGTATGTGTAGACGCATGGGAATATCACTCTTATCTGTGGACGACCCCGACTTGCCACTATCTATTTAATTGTAGTTAGTAAACAAAAAGGGTTTGAAAATTACATCTTTGAGAGGCACGAATACTACCTTCCAGGGACTAATTCTTCTTTTCTTACATTGGTTGTTTTACAGATTTTTCCAAGGGTTGAAAAGCAGTATAGAAAAGAAGATATCGACAGTGCAAAAAATTGCATGGCTAGGTATCTTGTGCACTCCCGCTCCTCTTCAATTGGGAATCCAAATGTAGTATTATGAGGAACTAGTATTTGATACATTGTTGTGCGGAATATAATTTCTAATGACTTGTGCTCCTATCTGTAGATTGTTACTTTGATAGTGTAGGCTATATAGTTTAGATATCTAGTGTCATTTTTTCTTATATTTTGTACAATCTGGATCGATTTTACGAGGCTTTCGAAAAGTCAATATATAGCGAAATAAGCTGATTTTACCATAATGTCCGATCAGAGTTCCTACTGAGAAACTATATCTTGTCGATATTCCAATTTTTTCACAATCTCAAATCCACGTTCCTCTATCGAAACATAAAGTTCATATACTGTTCTGGATTTGGAACTGTATCCCCAGACACTGCATGTCATGCATAAATAATCCAGTGCATATCCAGAAATAATCCCCAATGGAGGAACACGTTCTAAAGCCCTGACAAAGTCTTGAGCTCTTAACAACATTTCTCCTACTGTTGTTTGGCCAATAGTTCAAGACTCGGAACTAAAAAATTAGTTCCTCAATCAAAACCATGAACGTTCCACGACGGTCGGATAATCAGTTCCACTCTCAGAACTGCACAGGTAGTCTGACTGTTGGAGTACATGTTTCAAACTTGGAACTAATTAAAGGTGGTTCCTCCAAAGGATCAACCTTGTCATTCAAAGGAGTTTCCTGGAACTGCCTTTCATCGCAGATGATCAAAGGCACGACCAGAGAAGTCACTCCCAAATTGACTTCTCTGGTCCGAAAGAACTGCCTTTAATAGGCATGGTTTCCACTAGCTGAACTCGTAGATGCTGAATTTGTCAATATGTGTTTTGTTTTGGACTAAATTGTTTTTTTATCCCCAACATATGTCACAATACCATCTTTTGGTTCCCC
>JAULKK010326518.1:0-11115 GCA_032355705.1 Rubia peregrina | reverse complement strand
TGTAAAGGGGGCCTGTTTGCACGGGTTTTTTTTTTTTTTTTTGCACGGGCCCATGGATGGTCATGGATTCAAGAAATGATACGCTCAATAAAGTACTAATGATATTTGAGAAAAGAAAAATGACAATTTTACCTACTCACTACATTTCAGAAAATTTGCAATTTTCGTTTTTTATTTTTATAAAGCATTACCATTTTTTAAATGAATTTAGAGTTCGTCTCTTGAAAAACGGTATTTTCATAAGTTATGAAAAGACCAAGTTTTAAACTGCCAACTAGAAGAAATCGTGATAAAATTTTTGGGCTGCATTAATATGGTCATAAACTGTATAACTACTTCTACACGTTACATAATAATTTTTTAATATTGCAATTAAAATCTTTTATGTTTCTATAATTTCAATTCAACTCCGTCTTTCTATCTATATGCATATAAACAGACAGTTTTTTCTCCAAAACTTTGCCATGAATTTATTACAAAATTTTCACAATTAATTTATATACCGACTATTATTCTGTTTAACTTAATTATAAAAAAAATCATAACAGAGTCCGTCTCTTGAAAGACGGTCTTTCCACGAGTCATGGAAAGACTAAGGTTTAAAGTGTAAATTAGAATAAATGAAGATAAACTTTTCGGGTTGCATGAATCAGATTATAAACTTTATAACTATTACACGTTGCATAATAAATTTTTAATATTGCAACTAAGACATTTTGCCTTTTTATTAGTCTAATTAAATCTTATCTTTGCATAAACTTATGAAAATACATTTTTTTCCCCAAAACTTTACCATCATAAATAAGTACTAATGATATTTGAGAAAGAGAAATGACATTTTTACCTACTCACTACTTTTAAGTAAAATTGCAATTTTCGTTTTTAATTTTATAAAAGCATTACCATTTTTTATGAATTTATTACAAATTTTCATAATTAATTTATTCACCGACTATTATTCTGTTTAACTTAATTAATTGCGTTGGTGTTTTAGTGATGATAGTACCACTGATGGAAATCACTTAGTACAAGAAATAAGGACAAATGAATCGCAAGGGTTTCTGGTGATCGATATATGATCAAAGAGACCGTAAGAGGCATCAGAGAAAATATTTGAAAAAGATTAATTTTAAAATACCAATATGACCTCAAAAGTTATTTAAATAATAATTTTCTACCCAGTAACAATTAACTGATTGATGATTTCAATAAATCTTATTATTCAAATAGAGGAATCAGTTGAGAATATTTCTTTATAAATTAGGAAAGTTTTGAGAATATTTGGTAAAAAGGGAACGAAACATGTATTTTCACCTATAAGTGGACGCCTGAACTGTCAATTTCTCAAATCGGTGGCGGATTTCAACCAAAGTTGAGTTTCAAAAGGTGGTGGATTTCAGCCGGAGGAGCGAAGTGGTGGATCTTTGCAGTTTTTTGGCCGGGTGGGGTTTTGCTGATAACGTAGGAGGCAGGAGAGCGGCAGAGGTGGGATTTTGTTTGCCATGAAGAGTTGTTCACTGGAGGTAAGGGTTTTCTTGTTTTCATATTTTTAAATTCACATATAGATACTCCCTCCGTCCCAGAATTAATGGCGCCCTTTTTTATCAACATTCTCATATCATGTTTGACCATAAATATCAATTAGTTTATAGACTCTAATATCATCATGTGATACCTATGTTTACGTAGTTTCTAAATATTAAATTTTATTGTACCATTAATACCCGTAATTAAAGTTATTGATGGTTAAACATGGTCTGAGAAAATTGACAAAAAATGGTGCTATTTATTCTGGGACGGAGGGAGTATATATTATATATAATCATGTACATATTAGATCGTAAGGTAATAAAATATAATGCTTAATTTAGAGATGTCCTTTCAATAGTCCATTGCCATTATTGTTGAACTTCCAAAAATCTATATTTTTTCTGGACAACCACACTTCACTCGTTTTTACCTCACACAAAGAGGTGAGACTCCATACTTGGCTTACACAAGAAAGTGGGGTGAGTCTACCATTGCAACCCATATCACCTTGGTGCATAGGGCTGGAATCCATCTAAACCTAGGATTGGAAAGCCACAATAATGCAACCCCGAAGGAAAAATAAAAACCCATAGACACATCTAATTTTACGCATAACATCATCTATTAAAGACGTTGGGGTGACCCGCAATCCGTTTGCCCCACTCCTTTCTTTAACATGGAGCGAATTATACTGATCCAACCAGTTTGAAAGGAGAAATTTTGTCATTTACCCACCCCTAATTTTCATTAATAAAAACATCTAATTTTAGGAAAATTTGTGCCAATCCTATCCTATTCACACAGAACTGGCCAGTTCGGGCAGTTTTCTGAAGTTGATCCCCTAAATTGTACACAAGATTGATCCAAAATATCTTCCGCATCTTAGATGATATTAAATTAATCGTCTGTAGGGAAATTGATAAAGCCTCACATATACATTCTCCAAGTGACCCGCTATCTGGCTCGCCTCACTCCTTTCTGTAACATGGACTGAATTTTACTAATTCAGCCGGTTGGGATCAAGCAATTTTGTCATTTTTCCACCCTTATTTTTCTTTTAAAAAATATATTTTTGGAAATTGTGCCAATCTATTCTATTTTCCCATAACCATCTAGTTCGGGCAATTTTCTGAAGTTGAACAACCTAAATTGTACACGAGATTGATCTGAAATATCCCCCACATCTTAGATGATATTAAATTAATCATCTTTAAGACAAATGATAAAGCCTCACATATACATTCTCCAAGTCACCGACCTAGTGTAACTGGAACAGTCTCCAAAGACAAAGAAAATATTATCACTCTTATGACTAAATTTTGACGCTTGAGTTAGACAAATTAGAAAGTGCATATTTCTTCAATAGTGAGCTATGAATTTCTTGTTGACGAGACAGTATCTCCGTTTTATGGAGATTTCTTAGCTCTAGTGGACGTCGCCTTGTCCACTCCATTCTAGGGGAGACATGCACACCATGGACATTAGGGGGTAGAAGCCTACTTTTTTCCGCACCCACTTGACCTCTTACCTTTCATCCTATTTTACCATTATTCTTCTGACGATCATATAGGGTTAAGGGGTTAAATGAAGGGGTTAAATACAATTGTTTGAAAATGGAAGATTATATTAAAATATTTATTTTTAACTCTACTTAATCTTCCATCTCACCATAAATTTAGTCAAATGAATGGTTTCAATAAAAAAAATTGAAGATGGAAGATTATATTAAATATTTGAGTAAAGTGCCAAAATAACCATGAATTTAGGCTGAAAGTGGCAATATAACCCTGTAAAATCAAAAAGTGCCAAAATAACCCTAACTCTATGATGTAATTGTGCCTAGGATCCGTTGACTCTGATTGTTAATATCGGAGTAGGTCAATTTTTTAGTAAATGGTGATTTTACCCCTCATTTAAAAATAAGATTTTTTTAAAGAGATGAAAAGATGCATTAGACACCTCTCTTTTCAATCCTTTTCCCCCAATTTTCTTTTCCTTTTTTCTCATTCTTTCCCACTACTTTTCCTCTTCTTCTCCAAGAGTTCCACATTGTTCACTGTTCACCTTTTCCACTGCCATCGTTCCAAGCCTCCTAAGTCAAAGGAAAAGCTCGCCGATCAACGCTGCCATCGTTCTACATCGTCAGAAGTTGGGTTTAACAGAGCCGGAGGTCGGCCAAGTTACCCACTGGGCCCTAAAACAGTGGAAGTAAAAAATATAGCATGCTCAAATCCTTACTGTTGCCAATAAGTCTCTTTTATCCATTTTCGATCCCATTTTTATGGTATGTTGTAGGGTTTGTCAAATTTTCGTTGATAATGTGGCTTTGTGGGTGACTTCAAGAGGATTTTTGTGTGAGGCAATATCTTGTGTTTTTTGGGTATGAAATGATGTTAAAATTGATTAAGGTTGTTGTTTTAATGGTTGTGCTTGGCCTGAGAATGAGGTGGTTAGAAAAATTAATTTTCTAATGACCTAGGGTTTTGTATTTTTGGTAAAGCGAGAATAAAGGCCATACCCAGCTGATTCTGAGTAATGTGAGGCAGATTTTATTATATTTTGTGGATATTGTGCTCTCATGAATAGAATGGTTGGCTATAATGGTTTATCTTCATCTAAATTTGGATGCCTTAGAATTTTATTTTTATTAATCTACATAAACATAATATGTACATTAAAAAGATTATAAGATTATGCAGTTTCACATGGTAATTTAGTAATGAGTTAAAGTAGCTCAGTACTATTAAATTGTGTAATTAGAAACATACTTTGAAAGTCCCGAGAGTAATAATTTTTGAAGTCTCTCGAGAAAGTAATGTATTAACTCCTTTGTCATTAAAAAAAAGTTAAATTTTTTTGTATCACGCAGCTACCTTCTTTACATGTGTCGTGTATAATGGTGTCGTGGTTTTTTTGGTGTATTTCACATAAGCACATCAATACACTTGTCGTATATGGTCATGAATGTACCTTATGTTATGTTTAATTTCTTTGCGTATCTACAATCAGCATATTAAGCGCCATCCTCCTTGTTTTCTTGCATATGTCTAAGGAACACTTGGTTATTTTAAAGTATCGTATTTTTGGGGTGAGTGAATGACACCTAAATAATCTTAGATATGCATTGTAAAGGATGATATAGATAACATGTTCACCCTAACACTTTATCATGGTGAAAAAGAAAGGTTTTGGATGGTGTTGATTGAGATCAGCACTCGTTGGTTATCTTAAATTCAGACATCACTGAGTTCTTTTTGGCTGATCCAGATCTTTGGAAGACCATATAATTGAGACTTAGTTACTAGCATCCGACCTTGGATAAAATGATGGTGCGTATGGTGGAGGATGTCATGAATATGTTCAATGCTTTTGAGGATGCAAAAAATGTTGTGGAGGTGTTTGGTGAGGTTGTAGACCTCTCGACTGTTCTTGGAAGTGGTGCAAAAAACCATACCGAGTGCAACAATCAGGGGGGAATTGGAGGTTGTGACAAAATCAAAGAAAACTGCCAAAAATTTGACTTTTATGAGTTGGATGGCAGTTTTGATGAGGATTATGGTGAAGAAGAAGTAGATGAGGATATATTGAAAAAACAAGCTGAGTGGATAATTAGGTACACAATGTATGGGTCTGAGATCGAGCCAGATCAAATGGAGGATGCAGATGATCAAGAGTGGATTATCATTCTGACAGTGGAGAAGATGCACATCCTTTGAGGAAGTATTTGAATAGGAAGAAGTTGAGCATTGGTGATGGTTCTCAAATTATTTTGAAGGAGGTAATGTTATTTGAGTTGCAGAAATATTTGGAGGCTGGGATACTTGAATTTACCGTGCATGAAGGGTTTGCATATGAAATGGTGAAGAGTGAGAAGCTTTGGGTGAATGTCCGGTGTAAGGATAAGGGTTGCAATTGGAGGCTCCACAGTTCAACTCTAACGGACGAGCAAACTTTCTTCATTCAGAAGCTGGAGGGGGAACACACATGCATTTCTAAAGGATGTGTGAAAGCGACCAAAAGATGGATAGCAAACAAGATTAAGTACTTGTTGAAAGCTGACCGGAATGTCTCGAATGAGGTGTTGGAGGACAAGTTGTTGACTTATGAGGTGTAACCAAAGAGGCACCAACTTATGAGGGCAAAGTTGATAGTTTTTAAAATGTTAGATGGTAACCATGAGGATTCCTTCAAGGCGCTTCCCCAATATTGTGAGGAGGTTTTGAAGAGTAACCCAGGATGAAGTATGAAACCTCACCGCACCAGGCTCTTCCTTCGGTTAAGAATTTTTCCTTGGATTTGACGGTGCTAAGAAAGGTTTCTTGGAAGGTTTTATGTCATTCTTAGGTTTTAATGGTTGCCATCTGAAGGTTAGGTATGGCGGTGTCCTCTTGAGTGCCATCACGAATGATCCCAATGGAGGAAATTTTCCTCTAGCAATTACTTACTATGAGGGGAGAATCAAAGAATAGCTGGTTGTTCTTATTCAAGATGATGGATGACTTTTTCGGGGGGTTTTCGGGGGCCAGACCTTTGACATTTATGACGGACCGGCAACAGATGAAAAATTATTCTTACCACTACATATTAAATGTGCATTCTCTTGTTTGTCTGAAATCATGTGTTGGGCTGCCTTATTCATTTGACAGAATTTGTGATGCATTGGCTGAGTTTTAGTTTTCTTTGTTGGTATTCTATTTTGAAAAAAAGTGTTGATCTAACCCTCACTTTATGGATTATGTATTGATCCAACCCTCACTTTATGGACTATCTGCTTATCTAACCCTCACTTTATGAATTATGTGCTGATCTAACCCTTACTTTATGAATTGTGTGCTTTTCTAACCCTTACTTTATGAATTATGTGTTGATGCAACCATGACTTTATGATGTATGTGCTGATCTAACCCTGATTTTATTAATTGTGTGTTGATCTAACCCTCACATTATGAATTATGTGCTAATCTAACCCTGATGAATTATGTTTTGGTTTGCCCCTTTCTTTATGATTAATGCTACCGGTATGTATAATTTGTAGGGTTCATGTTTTTAAATGTTGAAATATAGGGTCTAGGCGAGGCAATTAGGAAATTATTGCCTCATTCTATGAAAAGAGATGCAGCAGCTATATTTACGCCAATTTTTGTAAGATATATCCTGCCAACATTTTGAAGAACCTTTTTTGGAGAGCATAAAAGTCATTCAATGTGAGGGACTTCAAGGTGGCCATGGAGAAGATAAAGATTCTATCCAAGGATGCTCATGATTATTTGGACCGTCTCATTGACTCCTTTTGGGCTAGTTATTCTTTCTTGAAGAGGCTGAAGTGCCAAAACTTGACGAACAATCCGACCGAGTGTTTTAACAACTAGTTGGGGGATCGAAGGAACAAGCCAATTTTGGCCCCCTTATGGAGGGATTGAGGAGTGGGGGGATGACAAGAATGAAAGAAAGGTCTGAGAAATGTGCAAAATGTGATAGTGTAATGTGCCGAAGATTGAAGCGAGACTGAAGATTATCACGAAGCAAGGACGCAGATTGACATTCCACCTGTGCTCCGAGACCACATTTGGAGTGATGCAGGATTAGTCAACCTATGCTGTGAAGCTTGATACTAGATCCTGTGATTGTGGGGTGTGAAACCACACATGGATGAGGTGTAGGCATGCTGCTACTATTTTGTTGAACAAGAGGCTCCCCTTCATGAGTACTGTGACATGATGTTATCAAAGACTCAGTTTGAGAAAGCTTACCGTCACATGATCAAACCTTTTCCACATAGGTCCTTCTGGCCACCTAGTAGTGTTCCTAAGTGTGAACCTCCTGAGCTACACCGAAGGGTTGGAAGGCCAAAATCAAAGAGGTCGAAGGAGGAATGGGAGAATGACCCGACTAGGTAAAAGCGCTACAAATGTAGCACTTATGGGGAGTATGGCCACAACAAGAAGGGTTTCCAAGATGGGTCCACAACGAAGGAGAAGAAATAGCAGAGCAAAAAAGGGTTGCAGTTGCCCATGTTCTTCATATGTGACTGTAATTGAGTATGATTTATATAAAATAATTTCCTAATAATATATATATATATGATTAATATATTTTTATTTGTTTACACAGACAATGGAGGGGACTTCCACTCCCAACACCGAGGGGACCCGTACCTCAAGTAGGGGTATACCGAGGAAGGTATATTCTCAAATTGAAAAATTACAACTATTGCTTAGTCATGGAAACTAATTGTGTATTAATATTTTATATGTAGGAGCCAAAACATGAACCTACCATTCTTGAGGAGGTAGTGGAAATTACAACTACAACCAGTTCAACAAAGTGGGGTAGACAAAGGAAGGTATAACCACTAATTTCTTAATATTCAATTTCTTAGTCATGGATACTCATTGTGTAATTTATTTTTAACATGCAGAAACGAACAATCATCAATGAGGAGCCTGAAAATAAGCCTATGGTTCAAAAGAATGCTCAGGAAATTACAACTATTTTAGTTCCAGAAATTGAGGTAAATTCGAATCGTGTAATTCATTGCATTCATTAATGGTTGGAAGCTAAGGTTAGATCATGACTTATATATAAATCCTGAGTTAGATTAGCAAATATATTTAAAAGTGAAGGTTAGACCATCACTTATATTTAAAAGTCAGGGTTAGATTAGTACTTTTATTTAAAAGTCAGGGTTAGATAAGCACTTAAATTAATTTCATACTCCTTACTCACTAATACAGTTGAAGATGCAATAAATGCAAGGAACACCATAAGTGTCACTTGTCATTGAAGAACCACAACTCATGCAGAAGAAAAAGATTTCCCAAAGGAAGAACACCGTCCAACGTCACTCACAACAGAAGGGAACTTCTCAATATCCTGACCAACTCCAGGTAGCCTAATCTAATTTACTAGATACAGACAAAACCTTAGCTAATTCTAACCTAAATAATACTTCTAAATCACATGGATCACACTTTGATGATGAGGACAAGCACTTTGAGAGGCTCATAGTCCTTACACAAGATGCGGTTGAGAAACAAAACCTCAGCCAGGATGCGGCTACATTATTAGTGGTTTCGACAAACAGTGGTGGTCTGAATTAGGTGATAAGAGTGGTGATAAGGGTGGTGATAATTCTACTGAGGTTTTTCAGCTACTCTTGGGTGACGAGAGTGTGATAAGAGAGATGACATTCCCATTGAGGGTGATGATATTCCCACTCAGAGTTCTCAGCTGGTCTCGGGTAATAGGAGTTGTGATAAGGGAGATGACATTCCCCCAAAGGGTGTTGATCAGCCTGTGGGTGAGGATCAATTTTGGGGCGCTGATACTGGTATTCAAGATGTGTTTGTTGATATCTATGTTTTGCGTGAGAGGGAGGGTGATATACCTACGGTTGAGGTAGTGAATGTGGTGGCTGATCAGGTGCCAAGGGTTCACGAGGATAAGGTCCAACATAGTAACCAATTAGTTGATATAAATGTATGGAAATGAGATATGGTGGAAGATTAAGATTATGACGAAGGTGACTATGAGGGACCAACTGATTTGGAGAAGGAGAGCCAAGTGAGTGATTAAACTGTTGCAATTATACCCTGCCACTACACACCTCAAGTTCCCTTCGCTTATTTACATTACTAGACTAATTCTTAACAAATTTTGAATTCCTAACCTCACTTATTGTTCCCATTTTCAGCAATTTTCCACCGTCATATAGGGAGCAAGGGTTTATAACTTGTCTAACGGTAGTCAAATTCAAGATATCCCAATAGTAAACTTCACCAGGAACGCTGAGGTAATGTGAACTTAAATGATCACTATGATTTTTGCATAATATAAGCTACAATTAATTCTATATGACACTATATATCTCGCTTGTACAGCTTTCGAAGGAAGAGGTGAGCATATTAGGAACGGTTGGGTTTCAAGAACAAGATGTGGGTCAAGTCTTACTTGGTAAGCGAGAGAACTGCGAGATTTTTGGGGATAACTCTATTTCCAACTATTTATGATGATGCTGCATCTGACTCAAAGACATCTAGATGTCAGTCACTGCTACCACCAGAGAAAGGTCCTACAAGCCATATCCAAGTCATTCCTTGCCGCCTCGAAGTGGCGATGTTTGATTTAGTGTAACCACCTTTGTGGATTATTTGTTGGGATTACCTTATGAACCACTTTCTAGATACTAGCACTAGTACTTTTGTGAATTTTGCAACGGTTAGAACTGTTGTCATATTCTTGTTTCACACGAATAGACCACTTTCTAGCTTTTGTAATTCCAGCATCGTCTATTATGCTATTAAACATTCTTAGGTCCTAAGTACGAAGTATTTCAATTTTTTGACTTGATTCTCAGATTATTCTATCATAATTTTAGTTATCCCTACTCATTCGTAATATAATTGTTGTCTTCAATATCAAATTAATCTTTTTGGCAGCATTCGTATCGACCAAATCGGTGCTTATTAAACGTATTAGAGCAACGTATTAGTACTGTTATTGTTACATTGAAGAATAATGGTAAGTTCCTTCATGGAGTTCATTAAACCTTTTCCTTTCCATATGACTAACGCAAACATGAAAAACTTCAGCTAAAAGCAAAGTAGCATTCGTTCAAATTCATCCGCCAAATCGCAACAAAAGTACATAATTAACAACATACACATTACAGGAGTATAAAATGAGACTACGCACACACATAGGGATTACAATCAAACACAAGAACAATTCTAACATGTTTACACCCAACAACACTAAGTTCAATGCCCTTAATGCCCTAATATTCCCAGGACAATTGCAACCATTTGCAGTCGCAACGAAACTTTGACTAGGGGCTACCACATAGCGTTCAGAATCATTGGAATTATCTATGTTCAATGCCCTTTTATGAGCATCATGTTGTTGCGACAACAAGTTGAAAATAGTATCTCTTCCTGACTTAACAACTGTTGTCACAACCTAACTCTACCAATTATGTTTGCTACATCGATAATACAATTCGCCCAGATTTCTCACAGTTCTAGACATAAACACTCTGGTTTCACATTTACACACCTTATACAGTATGCTGTCCGGCCTTACTCGATTCACATTGTAGCTTGACGAATCCATTCTGCCATTCTTCAAAAATTAAAAAGCACGCATCAACCAACAAAACATCAATAAAAGTACGCAAACCTCGTTCACGCAATAACCAAAACAAAAAACCCAGAAATTACGAACAATAAATTTTCCCCAAAAACTAGGGTTCAATCGAGTGAATTTAGGATTACCTATTGTGAGTAGACTGTGACGGAGGAGCTTTTGTGGATGAAGACAACGACGGAATTAATGGTAAATTGGGGGGTAATCAAGAAAATAGACGAAAATGACGGGCTTAGGATGTGGCACCAAAAACTAAGGTTCACATATGATTTTACCTAAAGGGACTGGACGTCGACGAGGTAGGGAAGTGATAGGTCCATATTGTACGATGATTTTGTGATCTTTTATACTCCTTTTGGTCGGGTTTTGTGCTTTGGATACTCTATTTTACCTTGAAATTCTATTACTAGAGTTAAGAGCGACTTTATCACTTTTGTCACT
>JAULKK010326508.1:0-11115 GCA_032355705.1 Rubia peregrina | reverse complement strand
CCTAAATCATCATCCTAACTTTCTTACCAACAAAACATCAATTATTCTTATACAAAAGCTTAGTCTATTACACACATAAGTTCCCAATGTGCTAAAAATAGATGAGCACATCACTCGTAAGAATACAAAAATCCATTAGACTCAATCTAGGTTACAAAATGAAGGATTTAGATTCGAAAACCGAAAATGGTTATCTAAACCCCTTATGCTGTAAACCTACCTAAATCTAGCAATCTTCCAACAAAAAAATAACAAAAGAGGTGTTAAATGCCTCGGAAAATACATGTTTTTGACGTCTCATCAGATACAAAAATCCATTAGACTCAAACTAGGTTACAAAATAAAGGATTTAGATACAAAAACCGAAAACGGTTATCTAAACCCCTTATGATGTAAACCTATCTAAATCTAGCAATATTCCAACAAAAAGATAACAAAAGTGATGTTAAATACTTCAAAAAATACATGCATTTGACGTCTCATCGACATCCTCCGCTGTCTCGAAGGTTCCTAGCTAATCCCTTACGGCTCGTTGGAAGTCATGAATCTCTGCAGCCCCTATAATTCTTCTTTTTCCTCTTCACCACTGGAATTTTCTTCTTTCCATCCATCGGAAAAGCAGTGTTAGTAGTAATTGGAGTGTCAGAGGTGAAATAATCGAAGCCTAAGCAGCCCTAGAAGCAATCGTCTAGCCTCGTAGACTAATGATACAGTCAGGGTCATGGACCAGCAGGTTATGGAAATTGATGTCTCACACACCGAGGTTTTCAAGGATGAGCCTTTTCTAAAGAGGGCTCGTCGCCGCTCCAGGAAGAGAGCTGAAGAAAGTGAGACAGGGCCCAGTCGACCTTCCATTGTCGTGATCCCAAAAGAGGTTCCTGAGACACCAACATCTGGTCAGCAGGGACTTGCCTTGGCCACTCATCATTTCCAAGCGATACCTTTCTCCCCTTCCCCTTTTTGCATGGTTCCTCTTCCCGGGTTCTACACCGGCTTCTTTGCGCAGCGCCTCGGTTTGGACGAAGCTCATCTGCCAGGGCTTGCCTCTCCCTCACATCAACGCCTAGTTGCATGAACACTCTTTGAACGTCGCTGGTACCAGCTCTTTGCTGACCGATCGAATGCAACTATCCTCGAGATATTCTTTCTGTTTACGTTGGTATTCGCTTCTCTTTCTCTTTTATTTTATTTTTTGTTACTTTCTTCCTTTTCTACTTCCAATATCTCTGTTCTCCCAGGGCTATGCAGGAGGAGATTGACAACTTGGAGGCAGAAGTTAGGGAGCTGAAGTGTGGCCTGGCCTCCCTACAAGCTTAAGCTCATCGTGACTCAAAGTTGGAGTAAGACCTCGAGCTGGAGAAGGGGATCACTGGCTCTCAGTAGAGCTCCCTGACCCATTCTAAAGCCAAGGTTGCCGAGGTGCAGGTTTTCCAGGACAAGGCCTTCACTTGCGACTTGTTGATCCTCTCATCTCATGTGGTACAGAGTAATAAGGCATCTGAGTGACTGAGCGGTGCGTTGATGAGGGCCATTAACCTACCCCCAGACAAAAGATGAGAATCAGCCTCAAGTTGCTCTGTAATGATTTTGTTCCTTTTCAGGAATATTTCTTTACATAGTACTTCTCATAGCTACTCCCGGGCATGTCATTGACCGAGCTTGACAGCTAGTCTCCAAATGACGTCTCCCCTGAAGCCGATGCACACTCTGCCAATAGGACTTATCAACATGTCAATAATGTGGGATTCCCTGTGGGGGATGGAGCTCAAGTTGTTGGTGGTACCAAGAGGGTTGACGAAGCTAAGGGAGTTAACGGCACGGCCATTGAGGTGACTGAATATGAGGACTCCGTGAAGGCTCCCTGGAGATTTTTCTTTTCTTTTTTCTTGTATCTGTGTGTTCTCCTATTGAAGGATGAAACAATAGAATTTCTTTTCTATTTTTTAGGTTGTGTTCCTCCCCCCCCCCTTTTGCAACTATTATATAGCTCATATTTGTTAGCTTTGATAAGACATCAAATGCATATATTTTTCCAAGGCATTTAACATCTGTTTTGTTATCTTTTTGTTGGAAGATTGCTAGATTTAGGTAGGTATACATCGTAAGGGGTTTAGATAAACATTTTTTGTTTTCGTATCTAAATCCCTCATTTTGTAACCTAGTTTGAGTCTAATAGATTTTTGGAACTTACGAGCATTTAGATCCCTTTTTGTGAGTTTAATTTGTAGATTGATCTTAAGCACTTTGGAGAATTTTATTGAAGGCCATTCATAAAGATGGTAGAAGATTTAAGGTCACGAGTCAAAACATGGTAGAAGATAAAGGGTCGGAGATGGAAGACAAAGAAGTGGAGGAATTGTGATCAAAAAGTTTGAACCAAGTTCTGGAAAAATTCTGAGAAGAACCAACCTCTCAGAGTGGTACCATTTGATTAGTCTTCTCGGGCACTATAAAATTGACTAAAGGAACTCTCAAAACGGATCAACGGTTCACCCATGGGGATGCGAAGAACTAGCCGGCCAATCGGCCTGGTGAAGAAAACCAGGCGCGCGACCCGGGTACTAAACCAAGCGGTCGCGGACCCAAAACGGTGACAGAAACCAGGCTCAGAGGGAAAACGTACACCAGAATCATGCGCGCCCGGGTACATCTCATCACCTTGCGCGTCCTCCGGTGCATCCTGGCTCGTGCGTGCCCTCCCGGCTGCTGTAGCCCTCGTGCCAGCTCCACCCGAAAGATCCAGCAGTCGCACGGACCCAGATCGCCCGGTTCCCATATTTATCATTCTCCTCACTAACTTGTGGACTATTAATACCCTTTACCTTATCTTCATTCTAACATTCACTTGGCCGAAAATACTCTTCCAAAAACCCCAGTTCTTCATTCTTCTGCTTCTTTTCTCTCTTTATTTATGTATGAATGTTAGTATGATTTGTATTAGCTAAATTTATCACTTGGGAGCAATTGTTTGAACCTTCCAAACCCATGTAGTAAGACTATAATTTTACTCTTTCTTGAGCATTGATTGTGATGTATTGATTGTGCCATTAATGTTGTTGTTTGCTTCATTTATGTTATTGGTTGTTTGAGAATATGAAATGTTTGTATGATTAAGTGCCAGAAGTGCTAGGAAAGTGTACAATTTATTCTCACCTTTGGCATAAAAAATCAAGAACATGGAATTAGAACTTCTCGTGGGTAAATGATATTAATCTTGCTAGATGAGTATGTTAATGTTGTTTGTTATCATATTTGTCCTAAGGTAGCAATGAAAAATTGAATCTTAAATGTTGTTTTTCTATGTTTAGTCTAATAAATAATTTGTTTGGTTAAATGACTAGGCATTTGGTTTAATGCTTGTAGTTATTATGAAATTTATGGTTCTTAGTATATAATGCAATTGATAAAATACCTTTAGGTGTTGTTTGTCTAAAGTTCTTATCAATGAGGTTTGTAGATGGTCGTTGAACGTCTTTGCAAATTACTAAGAAGAAATGAATTTTGATCTTCAATTGGAAGTGATAACATTCCCCATATGCAATTAATGTGAAGGAACGAGTGAATGAGTCTAGGATCTATAAGTGGTTTGGAAGTGAAATCAACTGCCCCCTAGGCTTTGTTAATTGTGAGTTTGCCATTTTTTTAGTAGCTTGTTGCATGATAGCATAATTAATTTAGTTTCCTTGTAGTGTTGTCTTTCAATACATAACTTTGAAAACCAACCAATAATCCCCCCTACATGCTTTTATATATATATATATATATGTATCCATCTTTATCTAGGCTTATATCTACCCCCTATATGCATGAACCCTTGGAAAAATCCCTCTTCTTTGTGGACGACCTGGACTTGCCATGCCATCTACTTAGTTGTATTTATTAATCACTTTGGGCTTATAAATTGTATCTTTTAGACGTACGGCGATGACCTCCCAGCTATTATTCACTAACTATGTTTTCCATTTTCCCCTTGAATTTAGTTTTTCCTTTTTGAGATCCGCCTATACTTGCACTGGCCATTGGAGCAAGCACGACAACGGTAGCGTGGGTTCTTAGTATATAATGCAATTGATGAAATAATTTTTGGCGTTGTTTGTCTAAAGTGCTTATCAATGAGGTTTGCAAATGGTCGTTGAACGTCTTAGCAAATTACTAACTAAGAATAAATGAATTTTGATCTTCAATTGGAAGTGATAACATTCCCCATATGAAATTAATGTGAAGGAATGAGTGAATGAGTCTAAGATCTATAAGTGGTTTGGAAGTGAAATCAATTGCCCCCAAGGCTTTGTTGTTTGTGATTTTACCATCTTTTTAGTAGTTTGTTGCATGATAGCAAAATTAGTTTACTTTTTTAGTAGTGTTGTCTTTCAATTCATAACTTTGAAAACCAACCAATAACCCCCCTCTTTACATGCTTATATATATATATGTATCCATCTTTATCTAGGCTTATATCCACCCCTATATGCATGAACCCTGAGGAAGATCCCTCTTCTTTATGGACGACCCCGACTTGCCATTATCTACTTAATTGTATTTAGTAAACATTTAGGGTTTATAAATTGTATCTTTGAGAGGTATGGCGACGTCCCTCCCAATAACCATCAATTTTTTCCACTTTTGAGTCTACAACTTCTAGCGAAGGCTGAAAGATAACATTTTGTATTCGACCTCTTAAAATGGGTATGCATTTTTTCATTCCAAGAATCCTCTTTATCAAGTTATGGTGAGCTATAGTACCATGCTTCCCAAGAAAATAATCACTTTTTTAAAAAAAATTGATTTTTTACACAATTGTTTACTGAAATACATCCAGGAAGACTCTTATTTTAATTGAGTATTGACTTTTTACAATCATAAATATGAAAGTATCATCAGCATAACTTAGATGAGACAAAGGGATGGAACCACTTGGAAGTTTAAAATGGTCGATTTTAATATTAAAAAAAGAAGCAAGAAAGTTAGGCTTCTTTACATAGATTCAGTGAAGATGTTGAAGAGAAGAGGAGATAGAGGGCCAACTTTCTTTATACCTCTAGAAGCTTTAAAGAATTTGAAGGGTTCACCATTAATTAAGATGGACAACCGAGAGCCGGATAAGTTATTGAGTATGATCTTGGTAAATCCTTTGTTAAAACCAAGTTTAAGGATGATACTTGATGAGACGTCAAATGCATGTACTTTCCCTTGCATTTAACATATCTTTTGTTATATTTTGTTGGAACATTTCTACATTTAGGTAGATTCACAAAATAAGGGGTTTAGAAAATCATTTTCAGTTTTTGTATCTAAATTCATCATTTTGTAACCTATTTTGAGTCTAATAGATTTTTGGTCCTTACGGGCATCCAGATTCCTTTTTTGAGCTTAATTTGTAGATTGCTCGTAAAAACTTTGGAGTATTTTAGTGATGGACACTCGCAAGGATAGTAGAATATTGAAGGCCACAAGTTAAAATGTGTAAAAAATATAAGGGTCAAAAAAGGAAGACAAAGAAGCGGATGTATTGTGACCCGAAAGTTTGGACCAAGTTCTTAGAACTCTCCCAGAAGAACAAGCCTTCATGGGTGGAACCATTGGATTCGTCTTCTTGAGCGCCATAAAACCAACTATAAGAACTCCCAAATCGAATTAGTGGTTCACCCGTAGCAATGCATACAAGTTGAAGAAAAGAGGGATCGAATGGTGTGCGGCCCGTGCACTGAGATACGAAAAAGATATGGGGAAACAGCCCTCGGAAGCAAAACTCACGGCCCCGAGATGAAGTTTTGGGCAGGGCACCTCTGCTACACTTTTTTACTTTTCTTGACCAAATTAAACTATAAATAGCCCTCCTTCTTCCCCATCTCAAAGAGCTCGAATTTCAACCCTTAGAAACCCTAGTTTTCATTAACTATTCTTCATTTATTACTTATCTGCCATGGGATTTCATCCTCTAGTTATGGGTTTTAGTTATATAGGCTAAATATACTTTTGGGAGCAATTGGTACGCATTTTTAGTATGAATTTGTGAGATTTGATTTTTCCTATTTTGTGCTTTGATTATCTAGTATGTTTTGTGCTTTGTTATGTAATTAATGCATGATTTAGACTACGATAATCAATTAGTTGATGATTACGAATTGATTGTTAGCTAGGTTTTGATCAAACCGGGAAGACTTTTTCGTTTAGTCGATGTGATTATTGTTCACTGACGTTCAATTGTAATTAGGACTAACAATTAATTATAATTATTTATTGATGAACTTTCTTAGGTTTAGAATGAATTTGAATGAGTTTGACTAATTATGAATGTAGCTCAATGATAAAAATTAGCATGAAGGCCGATCCTTGTAGTCGTTATTAGAATATATACTTTTACAATCTATATGTTTCTCGCTTGTAGGACATTTTGATAGTTGTATTGGGTCTCCATGTTTGTTTCTACTCTCGGGGAAGTCTCTGACGCTGATCGTCTAGAGTCACTTGAGAGTAAGGGTTATTGTGTGGTGTCATTTGCCCACTCTAACTCTAACCAAGGAGAGCTGAGAAATGTCTTCACTCCAAAGGTGTTGACAATTTCTCCACAATATGTTGTCAATGCATATAAATAGGATAATTAGTTTATGATCAAAGGATGACTAGATATGTAAACCAATTGCGCCCAAGAATCATTTTCATCTTAATTAAATCTTTCGTGATATTTGTGATTGTATTTACATTGTTTGTTCTAATTTTTGTTAATCTAGTTGTTTAACGTAGTCGTAGTATTTTCCAAACTCAAAAACCTCCACTTTGTTACCACACACATAGAGTAATATCTTTGTGTGCTTTGAAATACATTTTAACACATGACCTTGTTTCTCTTTGACGACCCCGACTTGCCCCTAGCCATTATTTAGTAGTTAGCCATAATTTGGGCGTATAAATACTATGTTTGAGAGGCACGATGATGGCTGCCCAAAAAAATTTCCCTGCTGGCGGGTTTAGAAAGGCCCAGTTCACTTTGCCGAATGCCTTCATTAGGTCAAGTTTTAAAATGCAATTAGGATTGCGATTCTTCCTATCAAAAAATCTCATCATCTCGTTCATATGAGTACATTATCTGAGATTTCACGAATCTTCAGGAACGATGTTTGATTAAAAGAGATGAACTTATATACCAGTGGTTGTAATATCCATGAGTGTTTTCCGAAGAAAAATTGTTAACAAAGTTTGATAAACTAATAGGTCTAAAATTTGAGAAAGGTGAAGGGGATAAGGTTTTAGGGATGAGTGCAATCCAAGTACTAGTGATTCATTATGGAATAGAAATTCCGGAAAGAAATTCATTAGGAGTTTGGAGTAGGTCATCACAAGTGATATCCCAAGTTTTTCTAGAAAACTAAGGTAAAAAACCATCAGGGCCGGCACTGTTGGACTCATTTAAACTGAAAACAATAGTTTTAAGTTCCTACATATCTGTAAGCTTAAGCAAGGCTATGCTTTTATCGTCGATGATGAGGAAGGGAATCTGGGCAGGAAAATGGGGGAAACAAATTCCTGGATCTACATTTTGTTTAACAGTTAAGAGGTTGGAGAAGAAATTTATATCTTCAATTTTAATTAAATATTGATCAGTCAACCAAATCCCAGACAGGGATTTAATTTTACCAATTGGTAGGGCTAATTTTTTCCCTAACTGTGTAATGGAAAAATCTTATATTATTATCTCCCGTTTTAACCATTTGATCTTTGATTTTTGTAACCAAAAAGATTCCTCCCATTAAGACATTTAGTAAGTTCAGCACTTAATTTGTTAACTTGAATTATCTGCAGGTCAGAATTATCATCATTGCATATAATCTCCTGAATTCTTAAATTTTCCTCAGCTATTTTAACTTTTTTGTTAATATCAGCAAAGCATTCCTTCTTCCAGACTTTTAAGCTTAAGAAAAAAACTAAGCATCCCAGTTTCATTGATGGGGATGTTCCAGTTTTGAAAAAATGAGTGCAAGTAACTCTTGTTTGTTAAACCAAGAGTTAATGAATCGAAAAGAGGAAGGACTGAGAGTAGGAGCAGGGCATACACAGATTGTTGCCATTGCATTAAAATCTCCGATAAGTAAGGTTTCATCTTCAGGATCAAGCCATAGACAGAGGAAGCATTCATTTTCTGGTTGAGAATTGTGGAGAAGATTTCAACCGGTATAAATTGAGAGTTGTCCCTAATTTGAAGGACTCTAATATTATGGTTCCACATTAACCATATATCAGCATTCTCAGACTACATACATTCTATTAATCCTAATCTAGTCGTGTGGCTGGCTCTTTCTGTGGTTTGATGCATAGACTCTATTAAGCATAATAAGTCTAATCTATGCAATTTCATTAATTTTTAACTCTTTTGAGTGATTTGTTCATCTTTTTTATATTCCAGATCAACCAATTTTGCTTCATGGTAGAGCGATTCATTAAAAAGGCTAGAGGTGCGCTTTGTGAAGGATCTTAGCCTTATTTTTTGTTAACCCGTGTGATTAGGGGTGGTAAAATAAACCCGTAACCCATGGGGTCAAGCGGGTTATTTATTTTTAAACACGAATGGGTATGGATAAAATGTGTAATGAGTTAATTGGGTAATAGGTTAAAGGGATATTTGAAAAATAAGGGTTGGGTAGGTTGGGTTTGCGGGTTTACTGCAGGTATACCCATATGGGTAAAACTGTGGGTTTCAACAATATTTGTTTTATATAAACTCATATGAGTCAATATATGAGTTAAAATGTGTGGGTTTACCCGTATTGGTTGTTATATAAACTCATATGGATCACTATATGGGTTGAAACCCACGAGTTTTACTCATATGGGATGGTATATAAACCAATTTTAGTTCATATATAGGTTGAAACTCGCGGGTCCACCTATTTTTGACCCCATGTTTTGCAGAGAAAAATTACCCATAGGTTGGCGAGTTTCAACCCAACCTATTTTCCAACCTACTGACCTATAATAAAATGTGTCAAATTGGCTCATACACATATTTTAATAACCCATATTAACCAACCGATATTCATCCTGACAGCCCATTTTCCACACCTACGAGTGTTGTAATTCTTCATTTTTTTACTTTTCTAATGGACTGGATTTTAGGTTGAGCGGATTGGTGTTCTAAGAAGGAATTATGGTTGTCTTCCTATTGGTTTAGGGTGAAGAATTTGTGATTAGGGTTGTGGGAAGGCTGAGAGCAGTCTGAACAGAGGAGCTGGGCAAGGAAAGACCATCACGTGAGTAAAAGTTTTACCTGCTAGGCATGTCATAGAAAGAGTAGGTAAAACTTAGTTGAGGAGTTTATTAAAGTTCCTGGCCTCTGGGCTTGGGGGGATGGGTAGTGATTAGGTTGGCTAAGTTAGGACTTAGGTAGTTTTTAGAGACATGTTTAAGTGATGGTTATCCAATGAGATTGTTTAAAAAATAACAGTGTTCATAACAGAATGATCAGAGTTACTGTGATATGAATTTAAGGAGTATGTAATTTTAGGGCCAAATGCTTCGGGGTTCTAGGTGTTGCCCTTTTATGGGCTTCAGGGTTTCTATAGCGTGGAATACGATCTGTAACAAGTGCAAACTGTAGGAAACTACTAGTGCAATTCAACGGAGAATAAACTATATAAACTAGCACCTGGGGGATATTTGTGTGACATGATTAGTGTTGTTTTGATTCTCGATTTCATCACATATGATAACTATAAACCTATTATAGTGTTTGTGACACGTGGTGTGGTTGATGGTCAACACTTCACCATACCTTTCGCGTAGGGTGTGCATGTAATATTTCATCAGCACCGCCTCCATAATAAGGAGAGTGCCACAAAAGTCCTTCCGGTTGCGCAGATCTGAATCTCCCCCGTGTTATTATGTCTCAGGCACTACACCACGAATGCTTCTCCCTAGTGCTAAAAAGGCAAAGGGGGCCAAGCACCTTATCGATGGCTCCGCAAAGCTAATCCTAGTTTGCTACTTTAACTATCTCAACCCATAAACCTTCAGATAAACTCGCTGGCTTACTAGTGCATGGTTGATCATAACATTGGCTTGGCAACCCACGTGCACACACCTACACAATTCCTGACTATCGTTATCCCAAGCACATCTAGGTTTCCTTTCTCGGGGGGTATCAATAATTGCACCAACATGAAAGTAGACTACGATGTGTGGAAACATAGTGTGACAAAAATGTAATTATCAAGAACATGAAGAACAAGCCAAAATAGTAATCACAAAACATATATTAATAGGTAGATCTAAGAAATCTCACAAAACAAACATGAATACATGAATAAAAATATGATCCTAGAGTTAATTAACTACTCCCTATGTATTGAACCCAAGTATTTCATTGGATTCAACACTTTTGGACAAAATAAAAATAAAGAGAAGGAAGGAAAAGATTCTAGAGAGAAGAAAGAGCTTTTTTTTCTCTCTACCCTACTCTTGAAGATGAAAAATGGGGAAAAACTTAAACCATAGTAGATAAAGGTCCATAAATATATAGTATTAGGGAATTGGGCCTTGAAAAAATCCCAAAAACACCTAGCAGCTACAATATGCGCGACAAGTGGCAAATGGCACGGTCTCTGCAGGTTCTTGCAAAATGGGTGGTGAGCAATGACACAGTCTGTGCAACTCCGTGTAGGGAAACTCACAAGGGTTGACGTGGGTTGTAAAACTTCATGCAATTCTAGGCTCATGGACTGACACAAACTATGCAGCCTCATGCAAGGTGGCCCGTACGGATGTACACGGGTCGTGGGCTGGTGCTTGATTCAGAAGATTTGTGCGCCCAATGTTGTTTGGCGCAACCAATCGGATGAAATGACCTTTTGCTCAAAAAATCAGCTCATCCTGTGCTATTTTTCACATCCCGTGGACTGGTTTTTGCTTTTGGGTCATGGAACAACACGGTTCGTGGAAAATGGGATGGCTTGCGCCCATACTTAGCCGTATGGAAGTGAATTTGAGGCACTGGTGTAGCAGCACGCATGAAGGATCAAAGTCCATGTAAAGGCCTTTGAACTACCTTTGTAAAATTTGCATGAGCCATGCCAGATATTTGTACGCAGGGGCGGACTTACCTTGGGACATGGGGTAACCATG
>JAULKK010326499.1:0-11115 GCA_032355705.1 Rubia peregrina | reverse complement strand
ACATTTTGACCCGTGGCCTTCATTCTTCTACCATCCTTGCGAATGGCCTTCACTAAAATACTCCGAAGTGCTTACGATCAATCTAAAAATTAAGCTTACAAAAAGAATCTAGATGCTCGCAAGGATCAAAAATCCATTAGACTAAAATTAGGTTACAAAATGAAGGATTTAGATACGAAAACCGAAAATGGTTTTCCAAACCCCTTATAATGTAATCCTACCTAAATATAGCAATCTTCCAACAAAAAGATAATAAAAGATATGTTAAATGCTTCAAAAAATACATGCATTTGACGTCTCATAACTCATCCAAAATTGTATTGGCACTCTCCATCAAGCTTTTGCTCTCAAAGAACTTGGTGATCTCAATTATTTTTTGGGACAACAGATTACACGCACAGGTGTTGCCCTCACTTTATCTCAACATGGATACATTGGTGAAGTGTTTCACCATGGTAATATGTTGAACTCCAAGCCTGTTTCCACTCCCGTCGATCCCTCATCCAGGCTAGTTCTTCATGGTGACCCTTTTCCAGATCCAAAGCTTTATAGACAGGTGGTTGGTTCTCTGAAATAGGCCACGATTTCACACTCATATATTTCTTACAAAGTGAATCATGTATGTCAATATATGCATGCTCCAACTGTTCTTCATTGGCAAGTTGTCAAGCGAATTTTGTGATACTTAAAAGGCATGTTGCATCACTGTTTTCATTTCAGGCCTAACGTAAAAACTTCACTTCTTGATTTTTCTGACGCCGGATGGATCTCCAATTTGGATGATAGCATGTCTCAGTATGGTTTTGCTATATTTCATGAGTCAAATCTCATCAGTTGGACATCCCGAAGGCAAAGAGTAGTTGCTTGTTCAAGCACCGAAGCTGAGTATCGCTCGCTTGCTTATACTTCTGCAGCAGAATTATTGTGGATCAAACAACTTCTTCATGATCTTCGAGTTCCAGTTTCTTGACCTCCGATCATTCTTTGTGACAATATTGGCGCTACATTCATGTGTAAAAATCCGGTCATCAGTACTAGGTCAAGCACATTACCTTGGATTTACATTTCATCCGAAAACAAATTGACTCTGGAGAGCTTCAAATCATTCATATTTCATTGGTTGATCAACTAGCCGATATTTTCACAAAACCACTTGCAAAGGATTGTGTTGCTCATCTCCGTACCAAGCTTCAAGTTCGTCTCTCTCTTGATCTTGCAGGGGTAATAAAATCAATACTGCTTTAGGTGACTTAGTCTTAATGAATTAGTCTGAGTTTGTTCCTAAAATATAGGATATGGATTCTCCATTTGTTAACATGGTAGAATGTGCCGTAAGTATTGGCACTACATTGCAGTATATAAATTGATGTATCAATACTGAGAAAGCTTCTCTTTATATTATTCTTGTAAGTAATACCCTGAATGTAAATGTTGTCTCTTTGCCATTTTCAATGTCATAATTCGGATTAAAGGTCAAAAAAATTTGCTACACCATTTTAGAGCTGGAGTTAAGCAGTATATGAAGACTAAATGAAGGGTGGTTGCAATCTTTAATGTTTTTCTCTTCGCCATCTTAGTAAGTTCAGAAATCGTTTAAAGAATATGAATATCTGCTAGTTATGAAGGATCTCACAATGTTGGTCTTGATAACTTTTTTTAAAGTTTTGCTACTATTGCATGTTGTTATGCCAAATTTGTTTTGCGATATTACAGTATAACAATGTCTGGTTCATAGCAAATCCAGGTCACATTCACTCTCTGTTTTGCAGTTGCATCCTCATCTGGTGGCATAATGATTCTACTCATCATAGCCATGACTATTGCAGAATGGATCACAAATTCTCTTGTGATATGTTTCAGATTTTTGTAGGATTAGCGTTTGTATTGTGGTTCCCGCTCGCGATATCCTCTCGCATCATGGTTTAGCTGACAGTTGCTGCTTAATTCATTTGGCATTGGCACCGTTTCTCCATTTTATAAATATTTTGGTTAGATGATATGATTATACTTTCTTCTTATGTATAGTTGTTAGTTAGGTTATTTAGTTTATTTGTTTATATTTTTTAAATAGAAATCAAGAAGGATGTTGTTGCAAATGGCAATGTAGTTGAACTGGTAATTTTTTTTAAAAAATTGTTTATAGTTTTGTATCATTAGCATAATTATTAATATAGAATATAATATTATTGATGAATGTGTCAATAGTTTGCTGATGAGAGGTCGCAACACCAAACCATGCCATCTTTTGAACTGTTGAATCATGAAGAATTGGTTCGCAATCTAGAATTATCCATAACTTATGGAATGAAGTATTTGGCCGACAATATAGGAGTGTCCACGATTGTGCAACCGCTGACGAAGGGAGATAAAGTTGTTTGAAGTAGTTACTGAAGTATAAGAAGTAGATTGTAGGTGATGTAATTGAAAGTTTGGTTTGGTATTATTTAAATGATGAATTGTTTTTATTTATTTATTCTAAATGTCGAAATTGTTAGGATGTTGAATTTTTTGTTTTAATGGATTATAACTTGTATTTTTTTAATGACATTCCTGAATTGGATTAGTTCAGTGGTTTATATGTTTTGTTCGGCTGTTTAATGGTTCAAATTGTTATTCAAACTTTATAGTCCCTCTTTGAAATGCGATTTGGTGTTTAATTTTAAGTTTTTGAAATTAAATATTTTCTAATGTTTAGTACAAGATTTTTTTATCTTTAGTTCACTTATTAGTTTGAGTTTACTGATTTGAATTTGCCTTTTAGTTTAGAATGTTGTTTTTGGGTTAAAATTTATGGTTGTGATTTGTTGGATGATTTAACACTTTATTTTCGTTATTTTTTTATTTAGTTCAAACATTACAAATTTTATAGCCATGTGATGTGATTTATTTTGTGTTCTTCATATTTTAATTTTTTTACGGTAAGTTTAGTTCATGTACATATGCATTTAGTTCATTTTTTAAAATCTGTAGTCTAAATATACTGCTTGATGGGGTTACTAATTTGAACATGAATACTTTACTTGTTTGACCTTCAATCGTTAGTTCAGGTGTTTAAGGCATTAGAAGAGCAATTTAAATGATTAGCTATAGAAATTAAGTAAAGCGTACAAAATAATAATCTAATAACAATGTAAAGTTGAATCTCATAGGTCTAGACCACTTGTTGCCTTGACAGTCTCTCAATTACTTGTTGAGCTTCCCCTCCTTCATCCAATTTGTGACGGATCTGGAAGCTAGACATTTCTGTTGTTGCAGTTTTTTTACGATGCGACGGTATTGTTTTCACTGGAACACCCCAAAAGATAGTAGCATAATGAGGGTATATAACTTTTTGTCAGATTAGTTCTATAATTTTTCCCGTAAGGTCGCTGGTTTTCGTAACTTTTCCGACAATGTCATGGCTATGTTGGGATAATTTCTCTTTTTTTTCTTCAACCTTTTTTAAAACAAACTTTCTGGGTGGGAGGCTTTTATTTTATGTGTTTCATTATTTCATCTAATTTCAATTTTTATCTTTTAGTCTTTAAAATGGGCAGATTTTAAAATAATTTTTTTGATATTAGTATCAAATGAAAATTGTCTCTGTCAATGTTTATTTTTCTGGCAGCCCGTATCTTTAAAATTTTATTGCCTTCATATTTGATATCCAAATAAATACTAAGGAAAAATTCAAGTCAAAATCGTTTAAACAACGGACTTTTCGCGAAACTATTTCTCTAAGAATTTAAATCAGATATGTAGACTATGGTCCATTAGAATGTTCAGTCCAACTACATTGTTAAATCAATTGAATTGGTCTTTATATTCTTTTGGGGTCAGTTTAGAGAAAATTCTACGCATTATAAGTGATTTCTATACATTGACGAATAATACTAGTTTCAGTCTCCTAGTTTAGGGAAATGATTTTACGTGTGAAATGGAGATGAACCAGATTTTTAGTCGGGGAGTTTTATTTGCCTTATTTTGATTGCCTCAGATATTTGATCAGAAGTGTGTACGAAACATTTTGTGTGGGTTTCATTGATACTTCTCTGTGATTTGTTCTGATTAGGGATGATCATGGATCGGGTCTGGTCGGATCTAATAAGACCCAGACCCGACCCTAAATATATTTAATTAGATCCAGACCCAACCTGAACCTATAATTTCTAAAAATCTTAGACCCATACCGAAACCCGATGGGTCTGAACAGATCTTGGGTCCAAAACGGGCCCTAAATGTGTCTAACTTTTTCTCTTCTCTAAAAAAAAGTATTATCTTAGATACAAATAAATTCAAGTTCAATATTAACATGAATAATTATTCAAGAAAAAATATACAATACATTTTGTTTGTTTAACTAAAATAAATAAATATATATATATATATTGAAGTAATTTAAAAATTAAGAGAAATAATATATAGTTAGGGTAATATGGGTCTACGGGTTTGGGTCGGGTCTTGGTCTGGGTCTTAATATTTTAAACCCTGGCCTGAACCCATTTTTTAAAATATAGACCCGGACCCGATGGGTCTAAATTTTTGGACCCATACTTGACCCAACGGGTCTAGACCCTATGGTCTGGGTTGGGTCCTAGACCCACGATCATCCATAGGTCTGATGGTAGCCTCGGGTCGATGCTTTTGTGGCTACAATATAACTACAAAGTGATAACCACTAATATTCAATGCACCTTTCTCACTGCTACGTAAGCCTATGTTTAGTATTGTAATATCGACTAGCGTCTTTGTGTATCTCTCTCTTAGCCACTAAGGCTATAGATTAGAATTGTAATATTTAGCTAGCACCTCAGTGCAAATGATTTTATCCCACTTGATATGTTCTAATCGCACAATGTGCAAAATTGAGCTTGATATAAAAGGGATTGGAACCCGATAAACCCTCTTCCTATGGACGATTCATTTTTTTAAAAAGAGTATCCCCTTCTTCAATCTTCTTCATGTGCAACATGTTCACATAGTTCAAATGATTCTTCTGATAAGTCGCTCAAACCGGTGTCAAAACCCGTTCATGAAAATATGGATCATTTGTAAACTACAATCAATAACATATCATTAGATCAATTGTTTATGAAATTAGTTCGTGTATGTGAGGGATTAGTTCGGCTATCCTAACCACTTATCTAGTCATTGATAAATATGTACACACATTTCTTCCTATGTTTAAGCATTTACATTATGTATAAAATCAGTTACTTTAGACATTTTAGTAAACATTAAGATATGAAACTTTTCATAACAATATTCATCTTATTAAATCAATACTTTCATGGTTAACTTAGTTATAAATTAACACATTGCTTTAGGTGTTTCAACACTTTCATCGAGTATATACCATCTTATTTCACACATTTCATAACAAAATTCATCTAATAAAATCTACACCTTCATGATTCATCTACCAATATATAAATAAATCACTTCATATATATATATATATATATAAACCTATTTCATGAATTTCAGCAAAAAATTAAATATCATTTTTTTTCATAAAAACATTCTTCTTATGGAACATCACGGTCCTTGATTAATCATCTAGTATTTTTTTAATACATATTACTTCATGTGTTCATTGGGTTACATCGTATATTTAACATATTGCTTCATACATCTTAGAAAATTTAAAAATACTAAAATCTTTTCAACAAAATGCATCTAATTAAATTCCAGATCTTGACTAATTATCTGGCAAAATATGAACACATTATTTCATGTATTCATGCAGTTACATTGTGTATTTAACATATCACTTCATACGTTCCAACAAATTTAAAAATACCCAAATCTTCTTAACAAAATACATCCAATCAAATTCTAGACCTTCACAAATAAACTAGCAATGTATGAATATGTTACTTCATGTGTTCATGCGATTACATCATGTGTTTTACCTAATACTTCATACATTCCAGCAAATTTGAAAACACCAAAATCTTCTTAACAAAATGCTTTAATTTGAATTTTAGACCTTGGCAAATTATCTAGCATAATATGAACACATTACTTTACATGTTTATACTTTTACATCGTGGGTTAAACATATTACTTCATATGTTCCAGTAAATTTAAAACACTATTTTTTTAAACAAAATCCATTTAATCAAATTTCAAACCTTGGTGAATTATCTAACAGAATATGAACACGGAACTTCTTGTGCAATTACTTTGTGCATTTAGCATAATACCTCGTATATTCAAGAAAATTTAATAACACCAAAATATTCTTAACAAAATGCATATAATCAAATTCTAGATCTGGAAAATAATGTAACAAAAAATAAACACGTACTTCATGTGTTCATGTAGTTACTTCATTTGTTTAACTAATTTACGCAATCAAATTCAAACCTTGACGTAAGTTTGTTGAATTTCCGGTTTCATCATCTTTGTTGTTTTCTCCTCTACACAAAACGATTTTAGTTTCCTTGAATTGCTTTTTTTCCATCGGTTATAATAACAACACCTTCATGAAATTCGTTTATGAAATTTCTCAAAATTTTGGTTATTTTTTATGAAAACTGAAATTTGAAACTGTAAATATCATATTTCCTCGATGAATTCACAATCGAAGATCGTAGAAACTTTCAAATCTGCGTTCTTACCAGATTAATGCACAAAATGCAGATTGCAACGGAAAAAAATGCAAATCTGATGTTAAACCTGAGCTCAATTCGACGTTAAACCTGAGCTTTCAAACTTGAGCTCAATCTAGTGATTTGCAGAGGTTTGGTTAGCAATTTATGAGATTCAATTAGGTGTTTAGGAGGTTGGCTTCAGATTCAATTTGAGAAGGATTAAAATTTCTTAATTTGGAGGATTTTCTTTCCCAAAAAAGTGGCAGAAATATGGCATTTATTTCAGACCCATTTTTTCACCCAAATTTATTAACCCGGTTCGGACCCATTTTTCAGCCATATTTCTTATATTTGCAATCAGGTGTCGTTTTTAGCTCCATTCTCTAGTAATTGTTGTCCAGTCCCTCATTTCACCATTTGCTATGGTGAGACGGTTTCATAAGAGTTTTTCTCATCATAAATTCGTGGTATTCAACTCTAATAAACTATGAGACTAAGAATGATGGCATTGATAGGAGTTCCATTCCTCTAACTACAAATTACCATCTAAATTTCCTTAAAAATAGTATCAAATATGATTCACTAAATCAAGGATAACCCAAAACACGGATTCATAACTTTGAGGGGTGTAGTTCAACATAACAATCGTCATCAGGTATGAACAACATTGAAAATGAGTAAAAACCGCTTATTATATCGATCCTTCAAGAAAGTTTCTTTACATATATAGTTACAATATTTTCAAAATATTTGTAACCTACTTATCTCTAATCTAAGTATTTTAAACCTCAAATCAAGAAGCATGACACATAATGTTATGAAGAAGAAAATGATAAAATTTAGTAAGTTAGCATCCCATATCCAAAATATGAAACATCTGGCCATCATCTCAGTATAGAAGATTTTTGTTACTCCAGTTGTCTCAACTTTACTTGCACTCTATTTTCTTTTTGACGTCCAAGTTGAATTTGCACTCTTTACTTTATTTCCTTATTGAGTAAATCTTGTTATTATTTTAATTAGGCTGGGCCAATTCCATTAGATTTGATTTGCCAAATTTAATCCAAACCATGCCCAAATTAAAATCTAACCTACCCCTAAACTAAATCAGCTAACTAATCATCCCACCCATTTATTACCCAACCAACCTCATTTTATAATAGAGAAAAATCTGTTCTTATCCTTTCACGCTTTTTAGGGCATGTGCAACGGTGATATTTTAATTTTAATATACCACTCTAGAAACCAAAACTGCTCACAGTTGGAATCTCTAAAGTGGTCTCTTACTAAGAGACCGGATAAGAGGCCGAATTTTCCTTGTCCAAGACAGACAGCGTCAGTCCATGGGGCCGTCCATGTGCGGCCCAAATTTTTATCCCCTCCAGGGACACGTTGCAATCCCTCACTGGGCCACGTGTCCCACTCGGTCAGATTTTTTTAGTCCAGAAATTATTTTATTATTTTATTATATTTCAGAATTTTTTTTTTATTATTTAAGTACTTTATGCAATTTTTCTAGTCGATATAAACGGTTTTTGCCAATGTAATATTTTATTTATAATTTCGTTCAAATTTTTTCCTATTATTTATTTTTAACCTTTTTTTCAGGAAAAAATATTACCGTTACTAAAAAAGGAATTTAGTTAATTTTTTGCAACAAAATACCATTTAAAAAAGAATAAAAAATCATTATTAAATAATTTTTGAAAAATTGAAATTCAATTTTAAATTTCATAGCGTTTTAATAAATTTCACATTCAACTTATTTTGGGTGGACAAATTTATTTAGATTAAATGTTAATGGTAAAATTAATGAGAAAGATATCAAGTGGAGTCCATGAATAATACAGAGTGGTCTCTTACCACTGTGGAGGAAAAAAGGGTGGTCTCTTAAGTGGTTGATATGAATCTCCTTGTGAAAACTCTGATTTGCGGAATATTGGATCTTTAATTTGAGTGGGAATCTCGCCCAACCACACAAATTGCATGAATTGCAGCGTCTAGCCCGCAGTGTACACTCAACTCGACTTCTAAGCATCTAACCCGCAGGGTACACTTAAAAGGTTTCTCTATAAACGTCTAGCCCGTAGGGTACGAATATAACAGAGGTATTGAATACTTAAATAGCCCGCGGGTTTAAGCAACAATGAAAATTATAATAATGTCTAAAAATTCTGAGTAAATGTTGTATATTGTGTGTTGTATCCATCGGCCAAAACTTGTTTAAATAGAGGGAAGAATTCGGCCATCTTAGCCCTAATCAGAAGTAGAAACTGAATCAAATTTTATTGTAGCTTTAAGAAGCTAAAACCATATCTAACTAAAATACCAAAAATCAAATCCTAATGATATTCTATTACCTATACATGGTCGAAGCTTTCTAGAATTAGACTGGAAAGATATTACCTTATCTCATCTTACCATATCTAATTCTAATCATAATTCAACTGAATAAGGTAAACCCTAATGGACTATAATGGACTGAAATGTCCATCTAACTTATTTAAGTAGAACTTCAATTTGGTTATCTTGCTCTTGTTTGTTGATATCGGTTCGATGATGTTTCTGTGGCTCTTTATTTCTCTTGAAGCTACTGCCCTTTGCACCATATTTTTCCCAACTACTAATCCAGCTCTTGTTCCCCCAATAGTTCTTCATGAATTTGTAGGTAAAACTTTCAAAGCTTCAAGGTCTATGCTTCATTTTTTTGTAGCATGTTTTCCCAAACATCATTGACCTCAAGTCAAGTAGAAATCCCATGCAATTTGGATTCTGACCCTTGACCATATGTAACTTACGATGCGCAAACTACAACGGAATCAGATCGCTGCCTTGTTTTTTTTCCTTGTTGGACCCTTTCCCACCAATGTTCTTTCCATTCAATGTTGTTTAAGATTCTTCTCCATTGGTTTTTAATAACCCAATGATAAAGAGAAGATTAAGAAACTCAGAGAGCAATCAGTTCGTATATGGACTTGGTAGGGCTCAATGAATCTAGTTTCCCACCTGAGGGTTAAAATAAAGGGATTTTTACATAGCTGAGTTCTGTTTATGATTACAATGGGGGGATAAAGGAATGTGAGGAAAAACATAAAGCTAAAACCTACCCCCACTGCCACGTTACCTTCAACCTTTAAATAATCCAAAGCAAAAAAAACTTCCTCCTCTTCTCCTTGCAAATGGAACTGGGACAGAGGGAATAGGTACTTTTTAATAATAGTTACTCCATCTATCCCTACCAAATCTGCACACTTTTTGGTCAACTGCCTCAAGTCAAGTTTGACAACCGATAACTTTAGTTAAGTATATTAGTAGTGTATTAAAATTTTATATTCTGAAAGTACATGTTGTGGGAAACATTAAAATATCTCACATGGTGATATTAGTATCTATACACTAATTTAAATTTATGGTCAAATGTGTCTTGAGAAAGTTGATCAAAAGTGTACATATTTGGCATGGATGCACTACAAGAAACAAGACCTTTTACCTCGGTTCTACAAGACTTTTTACAATGGTTTTTAGTCCCAAAATATTTGAGGTAAATATTGGCATAGTAACAATTAAAAAAATTCCTTGGTTCAGAACCGAGGTAAAAAGTATTTTTCCCCTTGGTTTTGGACTGATGTTGGCAAGTTTTTTGACCGGCGTTGGTCCAAGAAAGAAGGCTGACAATAGGAGACCATAGTTGCGACTTTGTTGAGGTGGACATCGTAATATAGAAGGAAAAATGTCGTTATGTAGAGGGAATGACGTAGACCAGAGAAGAACGCAGATGATGGGAGAAGAAATGCTGTGATTTCATGTAGGCCGGTGTCGATCTTAATAACAGTGTCGTCGCTGACGCTTGTAAGAGACATCATTCTTTGTGGTGCACCCTTGTCGTGTGCATTCTGGCATAGAATGATGACCAATACGACGTTGTTTCAATGGGCATATGTCACAAAAAAAACTGAAGTTGGTTTATACAACGTGGGTTAGGTGTCGACCCTGTACCAATTTGTGTGATATCGCGTGTTAATTGTAGGACATCAATTTTTGTAAAGTATTTTTTGGAGACAACGTGAGTTAAGGATGTTTAGGGTTGGCTCCACAAAGGTGAAAAGTTCATCTTCTTCAGCAATAAGAATGCACTATCACTAAATTTATTACTCGTTATTAAGTAAGAAGTTGAGAGCTCTTGTTCGAAAGTATGTATAATTGTGAAAGTGAAACAAAATACGATCGTCTTACTGTACAACCGCTGCTAACCAATGCTCTGACAAACCTAGGAGGAGCCAGCCCCCGCCGATTTTTTCCAGCACCCTCTAACATAAAGAAAAATCGGGGATTTTTTCTTTTACATATCAGCCCCTGCCACTAATGTTTTCTGCCTCCGCCCCTATTGAAAAAGACTTTGTTCAATAGAACATCTAGTTCCTTTTATTTTAATCCTTTAAAGACTCCGTTCGATAGAACATTGATGGAGATCAGGGTTCGACTACCACCATAAATGAAGACATTCCACGTCTTGATCAAACATTCAAAGGTTATGTTC
>JAULKK010326479.1:0-11116 GCA_032355705.1 Rubia peregrina | reverse complement strand
CAACACGAGACATGCTAATCTCCAACATGGGTCGTGCTAACTCCTGTCGGCGGTGTGCCTTTGCCTTTTTTTGATTCCAAATTTGGCTAAGTATGGGTGGGATATGTCCCATTTCACATGGTCTGTGCCATTTCAAGTCACCAATACCAAGACCAGCCGAAGGAGTGTGAAGAACGATATGTACCATGCCGATATACTGAGAAAAATAAGGTTCCAGCCGACAGGGCACACCAAAGGACGTGGGACGCATATCAAAAGGAGCAAAAATAGAGTGCTGGCTGATGGCCAGTGCCGGTTGGAATGGGCCACGCCAGTACAAGGTTGGCACGCGCTAGCACGCGGCCACGTCCCGCAGCCGACACGATCCATGCCAGATCTCACCCCCCTCCCCAGTGCCGTTTGCGACTGCTAATTTTTTTCTCCATTTTTTGGCCTATTTTCATGCCCAATTCCCTACCACTATATATATGGACCTATTTCCACTATGGTTTAAGTTTATGCTCATTTTTATATCTCAAGAGTAGGCTACAAAGAGAAAATACTCTTCCTTCTCTCTAGGTTCTTTTCTTTTCATATTTTTCTTTTTCTTTTGCCCAAAAGTGTTGAATCCAATGAAATACCTGGGTTCAATCCTTAGGGAGTAGGGATCTTACTTGGGGATAGTATTTGTATTCATGTTTTGGTATTAATTTTTTGAGATTTTATAGATCAACCTATTTCTAGGTAGTTTTGTATTATTATATTGGCTTGTTCTTAATATTCTTGTGAATTGCATAATTTTCACACTTAGTTCTCACACACCAAAGTCTTTTTTCATGTTGTTGCATCATTGCTACCCCTTAGGGAAGGAGACCTATATGTGTTTTGGGTAACGATGGATCTGGAACCGTGTGGGTGTGTACACATAGGTTGCTATTGTTAACGTTACGATCGATCATGCTCTAGTCAGCCAACTATTTGGTCCAAAGGATTGTGGGTAGAGAGAGCTAAAGTAGCAAGCTAGGGTTAACTTTATAATCCTGGAGCCGTTGATAAGATGCTTACTTCCTTTGACTTTGTTGGCCTAGGGGTCATTCTTTCGTAGTGTTCTATCCGGGACTTAATCACACGGGGAAGAATCAAACATGCACAATGAGTCATTGTTGTTGTTTCACTCTCCTATTTGACGAGGCGAGACTGATAGAAGATTTAATACACGCACCCCTATGTGATAGATAAGGAAAGTTTATACCATTATCCGCACTACGTTATACAAAACTATAATATGGTGTAGTTCATGTATATGATGTAATCGATGATCAAAATGACATTAATCATTTTACGAATATATGGTATAGTTTATATTTTTAATTCTTGTAATCATTTGCATGCTAATATTTATTAGTACCAATCCCCCATGACTGTTTTACCGCACTGTTTATTCCTAACACATGGTAGGATTGACAATCTGATCACGGTTGTATATAGTTAATTATTATATTCCTAACATCTTTGTGAAAAATCCCGGTACTTGCCACTATCTACCATTATTGGTTGTATAGTGGCAAGAATGGGAGCAAAAATACAAATCTCTATCTTAGATCCACGGTCCCCTCTTAATTATTAGTAAATCTCCCGTGAAAAGGTTATTTATTAGCAACACAAAGAGGGGCAGGTGAAATTTTGGCGCTGCTGTCGGGGATGTTAGTTTAACGGTCTAGTAGTTAGCTTGCATAACGTGTTAGTATAGTAATTAGTGTTGTTTTCATTTTTTGTTGGTTTTTGAGGAAAATGAGGATAGAAAGTATTCAGCATATGAAACTCTGTAGGATTTGTCACTTTGATCACCCTACAGAGACTTGCTCCTTGTTGAGTTAGTATGGTAAGGAATTGGAGCTTACTGTATTGAAAGACCTACGGGAAGAACCACAAAAATCATGCCTTGACCCACCCGATTTGGTCAAGGGATGCACCCCTAGGTCCACTTGTCAAGAAATACTTTGAGCTTTAACCAACCTTGGTAAAGCTAGTGACTCAATCCAAAACCAAGTATTTGTTTGCATAAGGGACTTTGGAAATTAACTCTTCTCCAGTGTTGAGAGAGTTGGGGGACAAAAGATCGAGTTGATAAGGAAGGTGAGTAAATTGGTGAGAAAGTGGAAGCTATTTGATATGGAAGCTCTGCCACTTCCTCCTTTGGATGGGATGAGAAATGAGCAAGGTAAGGAGCACAACAAGGAACCATTGATGATTCTCAACCATTGTGAGTTTAGTACTTCTCTCTTAGACACTATCAATTTTGTGCCTGAATACAAAGAATTGTTGAACAAATATGTGATTCAAAGTGTGAGTTTAGGCATGAAATGATAAAAAAAAACTCTCTTATGAAATATGACCTTCCCCCTAAGTGTAAAGACCTTGGCATGTTTGTTATTCCTTCCACAATTCATGAGACTTTGATTAGAGATTCTACGGTGGATTTAGGGACATCCATTAATGTTATACCTTACTCTCTGTATAGATCTTTGAATTTTCAAAAAATACATGTCACCGGGGTGGTAGTAGTCTATTTAGCTAATTACTCCGCCATATACCCAAGAGCTACTGTGGAGGATGTGATAGTCCAAGTTAATGGACTAACATATCCGGCCAATTTTTATGTCCTAGATATAGTAAACGAGAAGGATACAACCTCAATATTATTGGGTAGGCCCTTCTTAAAAACTGCTAGGGCTAAAGTCGACGTGCATACATGAAAGTTAACATTATAGTGTCGTGATCATATTGTGGAGTTTAGCATGTATAAAAATGCAAATTGTGTTTTTGGTTAGTCTTCTCCCGCTGTAAATGATGACCTTGCGGTCATTGTGAAAGAGTTTTATAATAAACCTATGAATGTGGCTTTAGATGATTACCCCTTGAATGGTGATCATGTTGGTACTAGGAACAATAATCTATAAGAGAATGTGGGGGAAGTTGAGTCCCAAATTTATACTCACATAGAGACCTTACTCGTGAATTTAAATAACCTAGTGATGCCTGAAACAAATCCATCAATAGAGGAACCACCCCTATTCGAACTTAAGCCTTTATCCGAAGACTTGAAGTACACTTTCTTAGGCCAGGGTGAGACATGGTTGGTGATTATTTCTAGTAAGCTCACTAGTGACCAAGAGAATAGGTTAATTAAGGTTCTTAAGAAATTCAAGGGAGCCATATGTTAGACTTTAACCGACATCAAAGGTATAAGCCCCACAACTTGCATACACAACATATTTTTGGAGAAGGGTGCAAAACCCGTACACCAACCTCAAAGGTGGCTAAACCCACCGATGATGGAAGTAGTCAAAGGTGAAGTCCTTAAATTACTTAAGGCGGGGCTAATATATCCTATCTTCGATAGTAAGTGGGTGAATCCCACTGAAGTGGTTCCCAAAAAGAGTGGGGTGACCATGGTAGAGAACAAGGTTGGGGATTTAGTCCCCACCTGTATTCAAAATAGGTGGCAAGTTTGTATTGATTATCTCCGCTTAAATGCGGTAACTTGCAAGGATCATTTTCCCTTACCTTCCTTCGACCAAATTCTTGAAAGACTAGCCAGTTGCTCACACTACTACTTCCTGGATGTTTATTACGGATACTTCCAAATAGCCATTGATCCGGGGTATCAAGAGAAAACAACCTTTGTGTGCCCCTTTGTCACTTTCGCCTATAGGCGTATGCCTTTTGGCCTTTGCAATGTACCAGAAATATTTCAAAGGTGTGTGGTCAGTATCTTCTCAGTGGTTATGGAGCGCTTCGTAAAAAATTCATGGATGATTTCAATATTCATAGAGACTATTTTGACTCGTGCTTACATCATCTAGCACTTGTGTTAGAAAGGTGCATTTACAACAACCTCATCTTAAACTCCGAGAAGTGCCACTTTATGGTGGAAAGGCCATTTTTCTGGGTCATGTGGTGTCGGCTCAAGGTCTAGAAGTGGATAAGGCTAAAGTAGAAACAATCAAATCCCTTCCTAACCCTACTTGTGTGAGAGACATTAGGTCTTTCTTAGGTCATGCCGGATTTTAGCGGCGGTTCATTAAGGATTTCCATTGTGAAAATTGTTACAATAAGATATTGATTTTATTGTTGATGAGAAATGTAGAAAAGCCTCTGACACTTTAAATAAAATGCTTGTTACTGCCGCTATTATCCAACCCCCAAACTGGTCTTTCCCTTTTGAAATAATATGTAATGCAAGTGATTATGCCATAGGAGAGGTGTTTTCCAAAGGGTAGAAAAACTACCACACGCCATTTACTACGCGTCAGTGACTCTTAATGATGCATAGGCTAATTACTCTACTATAGAAAAAGAGTTATTGGTCATAGTTTTTACACTTAAGAAGTTGACAATACCTTTTAGGCACCAAGGTTATTGTACATACCGATCATTCCGCTCTCCGCTATTTGAAGACTAAGACAGGGGAAAAACCTAGGGTTATTAGGTGGATACTTCTTCTGAGTCATTTTGATCTTGAGGTGAGAGATAAAAAAAAAGGAAATGATAATATAGTGGCTGACCATTTAAGTAGATTACCAACACTTGAGAGCTTAGATCCCACCAAGGAAAATGCTAAGTTGGAACACATTCGGTAAAATTTTCCGATGAACAATTTTTTGGTCTGACAACTAGCCAACCTGGGTATGCTGACATAGTGAATTACCTTGACACGGGGAATTTTCCCCCTATTTGAGAAACACAAAAGCATGGACTAGTCAATGAGGCCAAGGAATATATTTGGGATGACCTTTACCTTTGGAAACATTGCTCCGACCAAGAGATTAGGAGATGTGTTTTCGAAGAGGAGGTGGAGACAATCCTTAGACTTCCGCTCTTCCACTGTAGGTGGACGTTTCATGTATAAAAGAACCTCTAAGAGAGTGGCATAATGTGGACTTTATTGGTCCAACATGTTGAAACATATCCAAGATTTCATTCTAGCTTGTGATAGGTGCCAAAATATGGGGAATATCTTATTCAAAAATGAGATGGCCCAAGTTCTCTCAATGCCGATTTAGATCTTTAATGTGCGGGGGATGGATTTCATGTGTTTTTTCCCCGTTTCCAATGAAAATTATGATATCCTAGTGTTGGTGTATTATATGTCTAAATGGGTCGAAACTAAAGCCACAAAGAACAATGATGCGGCAACCGTGATGAATTTCCTCAAATCCAACATCTTCTTATGGTTCGGTGTACCCAAACCCTAATTAGTGATAAATGTATTAAATTTTGTAATAAATTCATGGCATCCTTGCTTAAATGATATGGAGTGACCCATAGGACATCCACCGCTTACCACCAACAAGCAAATGGTCAAGCGGAATCAAGAAATCAAGACTATCCTTGAAAATATGGTAAATCCATCTAGAAATGATTGGAGTGTCACATTGGATGATGTGCTTTGGGTGTATCAGACCACGTAAAATATCCCCATAGGCTTGTTACATTTTTGGATTCTCTATGGTAAGAGATGCCACCTCTTGGTAGAGCTCAGGTTCAAAACACATTGGGCTATTAAATGCTTGAATATGAACTTGAGTGACGCTGAGAAACAGAGGAAGTTTCAAATCAAAGAACTTGAAGAGTTTAGGTGCAACTCCTATAACAGTGCATTAATTTACATGGAAAAGACAAAAATACGACATATGAGAAAATAGTGCAGAAAGACTTTTTTGTGGGATAAAATGTCCTTGTATACCAATCTCAGCTATGATTTTTTTGGGTAAATTGCGGTCAAGGTGGGGAGTTCCCTATGTGGTGACCAAGGTCTATGATCATGGAACCATAGAGGTAAAAGAATAAGAGAATGGCATTAAGTGATTAGTCAACGGGCCAAGGTTGAAACCTTATCTAGAATGGGGAAATTTGGAACTAGACAGGAGGGCAATACCCTCCTTCATGAGAAAATCTAAGAATGAACACTCCTATCAAAAATAAGTCGTGAAGATGACAATAAAGAAATGATACTTACACATTGAATTGGTAAATTTTGATATTTTTTTATGATTTGATGTGTTTGATATTTGATGGTAATTTTTTGGAAGATAATCATCAAATTCTTGTATGGAACAGTGCTACTCTTGGTTTCTAATCTTTGCAGGAATCTTTATGATGAATTTCAAAACAAGAAATAGATACGATTCCTTGATATCTTCAATCTTTCCTTTTTACCTTGGTTACGTGCTCCTTGCCTTACTCATTTCTCATCCCATCCAAAAGAGGAAGTGGTGGAGCTTCCTCATCAAATAGCTTCTTCCTTCCAACCAATTTATGTGCTTCCCTCTCAATTCACTCACTTGGCTCCCAACTCCCTCAACACTCGATGAGAGATGACTTCCAAAGTCCCTTATGCAGTCAAATTATTGGTTTTGGAGTGAGTCACTAGTTTTACCAAGGTTGGTTAAAGAACCAAGTATTTCTTCACAAGCAAACCTTGGGGTGCATTCCTGGACAAAACAGGGTGAATTATGGCATGATTTCTATGCTACTCCCCGTAGGTCTTGCAATACGGTAAGATCCATTTCCTTACCATACTCACTCAACAAGGAGCAAGTATATGTAGGGTGACCATAGTGACACCTCCTACAGAGTCATATTTATAGAACTTTCTTCTACATTTTCTATTTTTTTGCTACCTTTTTCAATAAAAACAAAGAAAACAACAAAGTTCGGAATCGTAATGCAAGGATTCTGGGTTTGCGCCAAGAACTCAAACACTAGTTCTTCCAAAAAATAACAAACAAACAAAAGACCAATACTAAGCACTCAACTAACACGTTATGTAAGTTAATTACTAGACCTTTAAACTAACATCCTCGACAACGGCGCAAAAATTTGACCCATCCCCCTCCCGTCGTTGCTATATCAATCAACAAACCACAGGAGATCCACCAACTAATTGTACCAAGAGGGGACTATCAAAGATAAAAATTTATATGTTGCTTCTGTTCTTACTACTACACTACAAAAAATGGTAGATACTGGCCAAGTACCGGGGGCATCCACATAGATGTTAGGAGTCTAATAATTAACTATACGTAACAGTGATCAGGTTGTCAATCTGACCACGTGTTAGGAACAACTAGTGTTGGGAAAACAAACTTTGGGGGATTTTATAACTAAAAGTACTAGCATGCAATTGATCACAGAAAAAAATATTACTAGCACTCGGAGAATATTTCTGTAACATGATTAATGTCATTTCGATCATCGATTTCATCACATATAAATTTAAGCCTATTCTAGTTTTTATGACACGTGGTGTGGTCGATGGTCAACACTTCCACATACCTGTTACGTTAGGTGCACACACATTCTTCCATCAACGCAACCTAGGTAATTAGGGGAGTGCAATGATGACCCTGTTTGCCATGCAGATATGAGTCTCCCCCATATTATTATGTCCCAGAAACTACACCAAGAATGTTCCTCCCTTTGCCAAAAAAGGCAAAGGGTATGAAGCACCTTATCGATTGCTCTAGGGTTTCAAAACTAACCCTATTTTTCTACTAAATCTATCTCTACCCGCTACCCTTCAGACCAAGTCATATGCTTACTAGTGCTTGGTTGATCATAACATTAACAACGGCAACCTACGTGCAGACACCCACGTCGATCCGGACCCATCGTTACCTCAAGGGCATCTAGGTTTCCCTCCTCAGAGAGTATTATACTGTGGAAACATGAAAGTAGAATTTGGTGTGTGCTAACTAAGTTTGACAATATATCATACAATTCATAAACATTAAGAACAAGCCAACATAATATCACAAATCACATAGAAATACGTTAATCTAGGAAATATCACAAAATAAACATTAATAAATGAATACAAATATAACCCCAAAGTTAAATTCCTACTCACTAAACATTGAACCCAATTATTTCATTGGATTCAACAATTTTGGGGAAAATAAAAATCAGAGAGGAAAGGAAACTAAGCTAGAGAGGAGGAAGAATGTTTTTCTCTCCCTAACCTCCTCTACAAGATGAAAAGTGGCATAAACTTAAATCCTAGTAGAAAAAGGTCCATATATATCATAGTAAGGCATTGAGCCTTGAAAAATGGCCAAAATGGTCAAAAACCCTAGCAGACTCAAACAGCATGGGGGCATATGGCACAGTTCGTGCCAGCTGAGACGCTCTCGTGCTGGCGTGGGCCATTGTTCTTGGCACGACCCGTAGCCCTGTGCTGGCATGGGCGTCGGTCCTGGCACAAACTAGCCTTCTAATACTGGCACAACTTGTGTTAACCGGCACGGGTCATTGGACGGAAGTCCATTTTTTCTCTTTTGATCTGCATCTTGTTCATTTGGTGTGTCCCATTGGCTGAACCTTTTTTTCTACAGAACATGGCACGGGCCATGTCATTCTTCACACCCTGTGGACTGGTCTTGGCATTGGTAGCGGACCGTGTGAAATATAATTATATGCGCCCATACTTAGCCAAATTTTGGAGTGAAAAGAAGACAGAGGGCACACGGCAGACTAGAATTGGCACGATCTGTGATGAGGGAAGACATAGCTTGGGTTGGGTGAAATGGGCCATGTTAAGGACCCCTGGCACAGGCCGTGTTGCTTGGCACGAGCCGTGTTAGGTGAGCCCCCCGTGCCTGCCTAGTGCAATCCATTCTAATCATGGCTGGTTTAGCCGGCTGACTTGTTTTCTATGCTATGGGCAAATTGCTGGTCTGATTTGAGAGTTCTTGTAGTTGATTTTATAGTAACTGCGAAGATGAATCTAATGATGCCACCCTTAAGGGTTGATTCTTCTGAGATCTTTCCTGGAACTTCGTTCAACTCTCGGACAACAATTCCTCCATTTCTTCTTCGGCCTTCTTGAACTTCGAATCTGCCCTTTTCGGGGTCAATTCCATCTACTACCACGGATTATATGGCCTTCAATCTACTACTATCCTTGCGAATGACCTTCAAATATCTACAACCACCCCCGCAAATGGACTTCTACAAAACGATAATAAAAAGTGCTCATAAGCAACCTACTAATGAGATAAAAAAAAGGAATATCTAGGGGGCCGTGAATACAAAGTGTCCATTAGCTTCAATTAAGTCTACAAAACTCCGGATTTAGACAAGAAAACAAATAATGACCGTCTAAATATTTTGTCCTGTAAAACTAACTAAAATTAGCAATAAAAAATGAAAGATGATAATAAATGTTTCAAATGCATTGGCTAACGCATGCACAAAGGAGCACATCACACGGGCCATGCCAGAATGAAGAACACGAGGCATTCAAACGGCACGGGTAATTCTATATGAATGATGCCCGTGTGCCCAGATTGACCAATCATATTTCACGTGCTCCTTAAAAAATACCCCATTCTTCACTCTCCCTTTTCCCCAAAAACCAATCAGTAAAAACATGAACTACCCATTTTCCTAAGCCTAAAATTCACATAACTCCCTCATTTCTCAAACAAATTTCTCCAAACTTGTTTTAAAATCTTCCCCTCTCATATCCGCATGAAACCCACTACCAATTTCTTCTAGAAACACCAAAAATCTACTTGTATTTTGGAAAAAGTCAGTTTGGCATTCTTCAAATCCCCCTCTTATAATGTGAAGATCTGATTCGTTTTGAATGCTAGGGATTGCTGGAATCAAATCTAGGAGGAGTTCCCACACTCCGAATGAATATATTCATCATATTTCATCACCTACTCTCATCTAGGTAATTGGCTGAACCTATTTAGAAAATTTTGGAAATTTAGATTTTTGGTGTTTTAGGATATTGCATGTTTAGGACTTGTTAAGGGGCTTAAATGTGATTACAGATTTTTGTAGGAGAGTTTGAGTGTGAGTAGTTTTTGATATTTTGTGCTTTTGTTTGTTACTGTCTTTTTGTATATTTGTTCTTGTTGTCATTATGCCTCGGAGATAGAGAGCTGGTCCTAGCCTTCCATTTATGGTGTTGCGCATGCTCCGTGTGAAGTATTAGGAGCGATGAGAGCTTCTTATGGGATGCCTATCCTAGAGACAAACTTTTTAGACGAGAGGGCCCTCAAGAAACTTAAGCTCTACAAATCGCTCAAGAAAGTTTTAAAGAGGATTAGGTTAAAGGATTTCATGAAGAAGTCATCCCCCACCTACACTGGGTACACATTAGAGTTCCTAGCGACCGTGAAGTCGACGGTCAATAGGCTGGGTGAGAAGGTTTCAAGGAGATTTCTGAGTGCTTCAGATGGAAGTACGTTACTGATGTATGATGTGCACCTTTATGCATGCATTAACCAATGAATTTGACACATTTATTATCATGTTTTCTTTGGATGATTGCTAGTTATAGTTAGGTTTACACGACAAAGGGTTTGGATGACTATTATTAGTTTTCTTATCTACATCCCGAGGTTTGGACTTAATTGAATCTAATGGACACTTTGTATACACAAGCACCTATATTTTCCTTTGTGACCTTACAAGTAGGTTGAAGGTCATTCACTCCAACGGCTAAGTATGGATATGAACCTCGTCGTTTCACATAGTCAGTATCGTTACAATTTCAAAATATGAAGAGAAGCATGAGGGTGGGAAAAATGACACGGCTTGCGGCGTTCAACTATACAAAAAGTTCTTCCAAACAATGGGACGCGCCAAATGACACGGGACACGCAAATTAGAAGTTCAGAATGGGACAACGGCCAAAAGACGAGGCCAGACCATGCGGCCCACACCAGCACGAGCCTACACTGGCTGTGCAAAACCGTACGGCCTGTGATAGCACGAGGTTACACGGCCCATGCTGTTTTTCACTGGCCGCATCAATTGCGGCTTCTAGGATTTTTTTTGCCTATTTTGTGACCTTTTCAGGGCCAAATTCCCTTCTACTGTATATATAGACCTAAGTCTACTACGGTTTAAGTTTATGTTCATTTTTTAGACTTCATGAGTAGGCTAGAGAGAGAAAGAAACTCTTCCTTCTTCTAGAATCTTTTCTCCTCTTCTCTTTATTTTATTTTTCCCCAAAGGCAATGAAACCAATGAAATACTTGGGTTCAATGCTTAGGGAATTGTTTATTTACTTGGGGTTTGTATTCATGAATTAATGTTTGTTTTGTGAGGTTCC
>JAULKK010326452.1:0-11119 GCA_032355705.1 Rubia peregrina | reverse complement strand
AAAAAAAATAAAAATAATTATGTTTATGTTTATATTCATTTTTAAAATGTCATCATACTTATTTGTATATAAAAAAAATTAAATGACCTAATTAGTCTCATTAATTATAAAATATCCTTATTTAACAATTAGTCAGTATAAAACAAGACCTTTTCATGTATAATAAATAAATGTTACGTATACATATTTCTATAAAAATTACCCTATGTGTTTAGTGATATATATATATAATGAGATATTTATAATTTTAAATGTATCTTTAGAAGTTATATATTTTAGCAAGTTATGATTGATTATATATAGTAAAGAATTAAAATCATTAATATATTATAATATTAGTATGTTATTTTTTGATAAATTTGGTTTAGATTAGTAAAAAAACATCAATATACCTGGTTGACACCACCAAGTAAACAATTTCTATTATCAAATGACCTAAATAGTCCCACTAATAATAGAATGTCCTCGTTTAATAGTTAGTCGGTCTAAAACAAGACTTTGTCATATATAATAAATAAATAATATGTATACATATATCTAACAAAAGTACCCTATCATTTTATAAGAACATCAAAATATTTTGTTATTTCAAATTATGTTTTTAATCGGATTTTCTTTAGTGATATACATATAGTATGGTATATTTATGGCTTTAAATATATGTTTAGAAGTTCTATATTTTAATAAGTTATGATTGATTATATATATCAAAATTTAAAATCTGTAATATATTATAATATTAGTATGTTATTTTTGGATAAATTTGGTCTAGATTAGTCAAAATGACTTCAATATCCCTGGTTGACAACACCAACCAAATAATTTCTATCATCAAATGAGCTAATTAGTCTCACTAATTATAAAATGTCATCATTTAACACTTAGTCGATCTAAAACAAGACGTTTTCATATATAATAAATAAATAATATGTATACATATTTCTATCAAAAGTACCCTATCATTTTATTAAAAATTCAGAAAAAAATTATTTCAAATTATTTATGATTTTAAATATATCTTTAGAAGTTATATATTTTAAAATTTCATGATTGATAGATTATATATAGTAAAAAATTAAAATTAGTAAAAAATTATAATATTGGTATGTTATTTTTTGATAAATTTGATTTAGATAAGTCAAAATGACTTCAATATCCCCAGTTGACAGCACCAATAAAAAAATTCTATTATATGGTGCTTGGGAATATGTGTTTAATTGGATTTTATTTAGTGATATATATATATATATAGAATGAGATATTTGTGATTTTAAATATATCTTTAGAAGTTATATATTTTTAACAATTTTTTATTGATAGATTATATATAGTAAAGAATTATAATCAGTAATAAATTATAATAATGGTATGTTATTTTTGGATAAATTTGGTTTAGATAAGTCAAAATGACTTTAATATCCCCGGTTGACAGCAACAATCAAACAATTTCTATTATATGGTGTTTGGGATGATCAAACAAAATTTATGATATAACTTGTATTTTTGGTCCACCAATTAATAATATATATAAGAATAATTTGTCAATAAACTTTATTATCTTAGATAAAAATGCCTATGCACGCCTGGGCAAAATGATACAACTGCCCATGGTCTAAATTGAGATGATGTGTTCTTCATAGTCAAGTGCATCAAACAGTTGAATAAACTCACGAATGCTTATTGAGATAGACATTCAGTTGACATGAGTTCCATGGCGTTCTTGTTTTATGGTAGAAAGGTTCATGGATAGAGGACTTGTAATTAGCTTGAAATGGATGGTGGAGATGAGATTCATGTTACACGGCATTAGACTAGAGGCTTTTATCAAATGAAGGTTTAAATTTTTTATTGTTATGAACCAAAAATGCAAAGAAACTTAATGTATTTTGTACAATTGTCGCATATATATTGCACAGTATTGAAATTAGTAGTGAAAGATAAGTCTCAAAAAATTACTAAGTAAACAATAATAATGATAATATTAAAGACTTCCGGCCTTTGAAAATTGAAGTTGGGATAAATTTCTAATGATCAATGTATGTATTTTAAAAAAATTAGTACATGGTTCATAGCCTTTGTTTTTTTATATTTAAAATCATAAATGTTGAATACAAACGAAAGTTATTTCTATATTGACCTTAGAATTTTAATCCCCCTGCATAAGTGGAATTTTATCAAAATATTTAGGTTCTAATGTCATTTATAAGGTGTTATTTACATTTACTAATCATTTAGTAGTAGGAAAAGTAGAAAATGAAGGAAGAGGTGAAGCAAAAGGCCACTGTCAAGGAAGATTTAGCGGCGGCAGCGACTCGTGTGGTGAGTGAGGACAAGGACGATGATACCAGCAAGGGTCTTCGATCTCCCAATCGCAGCAATGGCTTGGATCTGGATAACTATTCTTGTGTCTGGCCTCTCCAGAAAGTCACTATAATATTCCATCTCTCTTGGAACAAAATCAAGATTCATTACCTGTGAAATTGAGAAGAATCTGAAAGTTGGCCTTAAAAATTAGCCTCCAATAATTGATGGAAAACATTATAAGCTAGTGAAGTTGATGACTCATTTTGAAACTTAGAGGATCAAAAATTTATCTCCGTCATCCTGACCAAAAATGACCAGATGAAATGGTGGAAGTGTGTTGATAAAGGTGAACCTGAGGTTGATACTCAAAAGGTGGAGCCTGAGAGTAGCAAGCTATCAGATCTGGATCTTGAAACTAGATCAACTGTTGAAAAGATGTTATTCGACCAGAGACAGAAGTCTATGGGTCTGCCTTAGAGAGATGAGAAGCAAAAGTAGGACATCATGAAGAAATTTATGGCCAAGAATCCGAAAATGGATTTCTTGAGGGGAAAGATATTGTGAATGAATTCTCAAGGTTAACCTGAGGTACACGTAGATTTGTGTCTGGTCTAAATAGGTGATGTACAATGCTTATTTTTTTTCCGCCCTTGAGTTTGTTAGAATTTTGGTCTTCGATTGTGTTAGCAACGATATCATCTCAACAGTTGGGGTGGTTTATTTGACATGTAATTTACAAACAATATTTCTACTCAAAAAAGTGTTAAGATCAATTAAATCACTATTTTCAAGGACTAGGTTTTTCATTGCTTGTAGGGTTTTTGCTAGAAGATGGAATTGAAATATGATAAGGAGTATTTCGTTCCTTTGCCGATACTTGTAGCCTTAACTAGCCATACACCTAAAATTCAAGAGTTAACTACAAATAGTTCAAAATATTTTGTTCTTTTGAAACCATGTATTCATATTTATACTACCTAAATTAATATATTTTAAGTAACTATATGAGAAGCTAAATATCATGTAACAAAACTATAATGTGTATGAATGCCCAAAAGTTGCACTCATTTGCAACAATTCTGCACAAAATATTTTTCCTCGAGTTTTGAACTCATAGTGCAGGGTAATAGAATTGGTGCAAAATCGATATGTTATCAAAAAAAACAAACTAACTAAAAGGAACTGTAACATTATTACTAATACATTGTGTAATTAATTTATAAATTTTACGTTACATTTTACTAATGTGATTATATTTATTTCATAACACACTAATTCATTGGTTAGGAGGAAAAACTTTGACAAAGGTAGATTCCTTTGTATGTTTAAAACTTCGTACATTTTTGTTGATCTACGACAGGATACTATACAATGTGCAGTGTGGATTTCTTTACCATCAAATCAAAGTTATGATCATAGTCAGAATCAGAGAGTTACAAAAAAAACCTTGACCAACCAAACATGCCTTATGATTGCACAAAACTATAACCAAAACACCCTTTTTCAATCGACCACGTTGACATGAAAAGGACACGGTACTAACTCACAAGTCTGCTAAGTGTGGAGTGCAGTCATTTCGGAATCCATGGCTCCAATCCAATCAGGATCCTTGACTTCCGAATGATAGTTGTGAGGCTCAGTCTGATTAAATACAGCACTCAAAACACTAGAAATATTAATTACAATATTATTTGTATCTGAGAGAGCTTGTTCTGAAGTGAGTAGTCATAGTATTCTTTGAAGCCGCCTTGGACAATGGAGGTGCACGCTTGGGAGCCTCATCCCTGCCAGGCCGTGGATTCATGCCAGTTGAAGAAGATATCGCTGGTGAAGAGTGGTGAGCTGCCAGCAGAGAATATGTACGAGTCGGTGGTAGCGCATAGGCATCTGATGGTGGTGTGTGGAGTCTAGTGGCATCACCTTAGGAGACATCGGCACATGACAGTCATTGACAATGCATGGCTAGTCATAAGAGGGGGACGGATACATGAAGGTACGAAGAAGAAGAATCAAATTTGGCATCAAGAATAATTCGATGAGAGTTTGAAGAAGGCTGCTCAAAAACTTTTGAAAGAACTGAATAGGATCCAAAAAGCTGACACATTAAGGGAAGATGGAGCAGTAGACATCCCAAGGCGAGAATCTGAGGAAAAATTCCTATTACATCAAGCATGGATAGTGATGTCGAAATAATCTACCTAACCCAACATTCACTCGAAGTAAGTTGATCGGAAAAAAATCACTTCGTAGAGAATAATATATCTATATATAGATTAGTGAACAGCCGAACATTAAGAAGACTAGCTTATTCACCTGATCTTTTTGTAATAGTCCAAAAAAATTCACCGGAAAGAAAAACCTCTTTATTTTTCCATGTCTTGGTTAGGAAATGCTTTCTTTGAAATTGAAGTGGTAGACAATCTAAATTTTGATCAAAGTTGGCTTATATCAACAAGTAGATATTTGTAACTCACTATTAGAGAATTTGTGCACTTCCTTAAAATGAATTAATCTTTTTTTTGTACATAAGGTTCATTGATTTCTTGACTAACACATGGTATATATAGACTTCAAATGAATATATAATACCTAATTTATTTCACGAAGGACACACATATGACATGTAGGTTATATGTTGTGATAATTTCTTCCGCATCCAATGATTCTTCCCATTGATCTCAAATTTGACTTTGACAATACAATTAAACTTTATCCAAACATGGTAACAGTTATGAAAACAATGCCGTCATAGTGATTTTTCTCAAAAGTCTCTATTGATTGCATGTCAAAGGTCTCTTTGGAGCCCACACGAAACAAATATGCAAACAGTGTCTTTGTTGTAAGGTAACACCAATGTTAGTGAAGGTTTTCATCCAACACTTTACATGAGTTGCTAGATTTACAAATATGTTTATTTCTAACTATATATTCCATTAAATCATATTAAAATATTAAAATTATATATATCTATTATCAATAAGATATTCAAAGAGGATTGTCCCAGTAAAAAAATTAATCACCTATTTTGGATATTCTTAATTTATGCCAAATTTTAATAATTTTATACCTTTAATATTTTATATGAACTTTAATGTAATCTAAATATAAATTCCCATTTCATCTCTTTTTTCCCTTACTCAATTGTATTCTCATTCACCTAATTTTTCATCCTCAATGACCAATCAACAGGTTTCAAAGATATCTGCTCTAATCAACAACGGTGAAATCGGTGGAGAGGAGGACAAGATACATGTATATTCCACCAGCATTCACATCGATTTCAAACTCAATGGCCTAGATCGATGGTAGGTCTAGAAATTTGAAAATTGTAGTGCACTAATTAAATTTAAACATAAAAATTAAATAAGTCATGAAAATCCTTAAATTGAATTTTTTGTAATCTAAAGACATTATACTTTGTTACGAAAATTAACATATATCAAAATAAATTTCAAATATCACTAGAATTTTAAGACAGTAGAAATTGTGCCCATACTAAGTTATCACGTGTAATTTTTTAATATAAATATAGGTGGGAATCGGAAATACAGTAACAATATAGTTTCTTCTTGTTTTGAATGAACCCCTAACATTTTTTATGCTTAGAAAATGGAACACAATTAAAGTGAAATGAAGAAAGTAAAATATAACTATTTTAGAAAAACATAACTATTTTAGAAAAACATAAATCCCATTATACAAATGATATTTCTAGGATAATTTTTTTAGAGTATATGATTGAACAAAATTTATGATATAACTTGTATTTTTGGTTCACTCAATAATAATATATATATAAAGAATAAATTTTCAATTAACTTTATTATTCCAGATAAAAATGCCAATGCAGGCCTGGGCACAATGATACATCTGTCCATGGTCTAAATTTTGATGATGTGTTCTTCTTAATCAAGTGCATCACCCAGTTGAATAAACTCATGAATGCTTATTGAGATAGACATTCAGTTGACTTGAGTTCCATGGCGTTCTTGTTTGATGGTAGAAAGCTTTGTGGATAGAGGACTTGTAATTAGAGTGAAATGGATGGTGGTGATGAGATTCATGTTACATGATATTAGACTGGAGGATTTTATCAAATGAACGTTTGTAACTTTTAACGTTATGAACACAGAATGCAAAGAAACTTAATGCATTTTGTACAACTGTCGCACGTATATTGCACATTATTCAAATTGGTAGTGAAAGATAAGTCTTGAAAAATTACTAAGTAAACAAAAACAATGATAATATTAAAGACTTCCAGCCTCCGAAAATTGAAGTTGGGATAAATTTCCAATTGTCAATATATGTATTAAAAAAATTCATTTTCAGTACATGGTTCATAGCCTTTGTTTTTAGTGGAAAATATTAAATGTCGAATGCAAACGTGCGTTATTTATGTATTGGCCTTAGCATATTAATCCCCCCCACATAAGTGGAATTGCATCAACATATTTAGGTTCTAATATTATTTATAAGGTGTTACTTACGTATGCTAGACATTTAGTAGCAGGAAAAGTAGAAAATGAAGGAAGTGGTGAAGCAAAAGGCCGCCGTCAAGAAAGAATCAGCAGTGGCAGCGATTCGTGCACTGAGTGAGGTCAAGGATGATGATACCAGCAAAGGGTTTTCGATCTCCCAATTGCGGCAATGGCCTGGATTGGATAAATATTCCTGTGTCCAGCCACTCCAGAAAGATACTGTCAATATTCCTATCTCTCCTATAACAAAATCAAGATTCATTACATGTGAAATTGAGAGGAATTATCTTAAAGTTGGCCTAAAAAATCAGCCTCCAATAATTGATGGTGAACATTATAAGCCAGACAAGGTTGATGGCTCCTTTTGGAGCTTAGAGGATAAAAAATTGTCTCCATCCTCCTGACCAAACATGACCAGATGGAATGGTGGAAGTGTGTTGATAAAGGTGAACTTGAGGTCGATACTCAAAAGGTGGAGCCCGAGAGTACCAATCTATCATATCTGGATCAAGAAACTAGATCAACTATTGAAAAGATGATGTTCGACCAGAGACAGAAGTTTGTGGGTCTGCCTAAGAGCGATGAGATGCAAAAGCAGGACATCATGAAAACATTTATGGCCGAGCAACCTGAAATGGATTTCTCGAGGGCAAAGATAATGTGTGTGAATTTTCAAGGTTAACCTTAGGTACTTACAAATTTGTGTATGGCCTGAATAGCTGATGCACAATGTTTATGTTTTGCCGTCCTCGAGTTGGTTAGAATTTCGGTCTTTGAGTCGTGTTTGCAGCGATATCGTCACAAAAGTTGGGGTAGTTTATTTGACTTATTTCAACTCTAAAAAAATTTAAGATCAATTAAATCACCTTTTTCAAGGACTATATGTTTCTCATTGCTTGTAGGGTTTTTGCTAGAAGATGGAATTTAAATGTGATAAGGAGTATATTGTTCCTTTGCCGATACTTGTAGCCTTAACTAGCCATACACCTAAAATTCAAAAGTTAACTACAAATAGTTCAAAATATTTTCTTCTTTTGAACCCATGTATTGATATTTATATTATCTAAATTAATATATTTTAAGTACATATATGAGGAGTTAAATATCATGTAAAAAATTATAATGTGTATGAATGCCCAAAAGTTGCACTCTTTTGCAGCAATTCTGCACAAAACATTTTTGCACGAGTTTTGAACTCATAGTGCAGGGTGATAGAATTGGTATAAAATCGATATGTTATCAAAAAAACTGAATAAAAGGAACAGTAACATTATTACTAATACATTGTGAAATTAATTTATAATTTTTACATTTACGTTTACTAATATGAATTTATTTATTTCATAACACACTAATTCATTGGTTAGGAGGAAAAACTTTGACAAAAGGATATTCCTTTGTATGTTTAAAACTTCGTAGATTTTTGTTGATCCATGACTGGAGACTTTACAATGTGCAGTGTGGAAGTCTTTACCACCAAATCAAAGGTATGATCATAGTCAAAATCAGAGAGTTGCGGAAAACCTTGAGCAACCAAACGCGCCTTATGGATGCGGGAAACTATAACCAGAACACCCATTTTGAATTGAGCACGTTGACATGAAAGGACACGATACTAACTCCCAAGCTTGATAAGTGCAAAGTGCACCCATTTCAGAATCCATAGCACCAGTCCAATCAGGATCCTTGACTGTCAAATAATAGTTGTGAGGCTTAGTCTTATTAAATAAAGCACTCAAAACACTAGAAATATTAATTGCAATATTCTTTGTTTTTTAGAGAGCCATTTCTCAAGTGAATAGTCATAGGATTCCTAGAAGTTGCCTCAAACGATGGAGGCACACGCTCGAGAGCTTCATCCATGCCAGGCCGATGAATCATGCCAGTTGAAGAAGACATCATTGGTGAAGAGTGGTGAGCTTCAGACAGAGATTATGTAGGAGTCGGTGACAGTGCATAGGCATTTGATGGTGGTGTGTGAGAGTCTTGTGGCAGCATGTTAGAAGACATAGGCACATGATAGCCGTCGACAATGCATGGCTTAGTCCTAGGAGGAGGGACAGATACATTAAGGTACGAAGAAGAAGAATCAAATTTGGCATCAAGAATAATTCAACGAGAGTTTGAAGAAGGCTTCTCAAAAACTTTCGAAGGAACTAAATTAGGTTCCAAAAAGATGACACATCTAGGAAAGAGGGGACATCAGACATCCCAAGGCGAGAATCTGGGGTGAAATTTCTATTAAATCGAGCATGGATAGTGATGTACTCCTTCTTCGCCACGGGACCAAAACACTAATAGCCTTTATATTGTGAGTTATATGACAATAAATGCATGGTAAACTATGTGGCACAAACTAACAAGGAGTATAAGGGCATAAATACGGGAAAAAAACCTGACAACCAAATAGATGAAGATTGGAATAATAGGGTTATAGCTCCAAAAATAATAGAGAGCGGAGACTGACTAGATAATAATGGAGTAGGCAACCAATTGATAGTGTAGGTAGCCAGAGAGAATGCATCACACTAAAAGGAATGGTTCAAACTAGAATGAAAGAGCTTAGAGAGCCCATCTCCATGATATGTCGATGTTTCTGCTCAACATGACCATTTTGTTCCGGTGTATAAAGGCATGGAAGCTAATGGTGAATGCACTTAGCCGTAAAATGAGATCGCATGCTAGATTTGAGAAACTCTATCCTACGATAATAATAAGAAAACCCAGCACGAGAGACAATAAATGTGTGCCCCCAAAGATCACACTGAATCAAATCAAGCAAATATGGTGCACCTTTATTATTTCAGTAAAAGAAAGACGTTTCCCATTTTCCATCTCACAAGAGGAACACAAATGTGGCTTTGGAAGCAGACTAGTAACAGACAAACATCCAGACTTGATTAATGAAGAAATGATATTGTAAGGGCCATGACCCAATATACTATGCCAAAGTTCAAAAGATGCTTTAGAATTACTTGACGTAACAAAAGTGGCTAAAGCGACAATACCTTAATTCAAAACATATAATACTTCATCACGATGTTTTGAAGTCAAACATGGTCTGAGAAAGTTGATGAAAAATAGGCCAAAACTGGCGGGACGGAGGAAGTATATATTTTTTAAACCAGAATACCAGGCTCGCGGTGCCTATTTCAAACCATAAATGGGCTTACGTAAACGAGAGATGTAACTCGGCTTTGAGATATGCACGAAACCCTCAGGTTGACGCATATAAACTTCCTTAGTTAAAAACCATGCAAATATGCATTTTAACGCCTAATTGACGAACAATCCAATTAAGAGAGACAATAATGATAAGAACTAAATGCACATTAATAGGTTTCACGACAAAACTAAAAGTTTCAAAGTAATCAATAACTGCATGTTGGTGATTTCTATCTACTAGGATAAAATGCTATGTCATACTTTTCTTGTATTTACATGGGTTCGATCATTTTACCCTAATAATCACAATAAACCAAACAACTTTGCAATTAAAAATCATTCTTTCCTTTCTAATGATTTTCGTGAATCTTTTCTCTTTCCTCTACTTCAACCATATGGCTCTCCTAAATAAGTATAGATAACAAAAAATAAGTTTCATCTTTTTCAACAGCAGTAAGCCTTAAATTTTCCTTATCATTTAGGGTTGATTATGCAATTTTTCATCACATTGGACGTAAAAGGAAATTCATAACTTCATAGTTGACAAAGGCCTTTAGATATACTCTTCTAATTAGATCTTGGTGACAATCCCTAAATATTTAAAGTAGTCTCATCTCCTTGATTTCGAAAAATATATATAGTCCTTGTTTCTTGAGATAAAAGAGTATCAAATTGTGAATAAATATGTAATGCTTGTTATTAGGATAATAAAGAAACAACATTTGTTGAAAAAGAATTTTTGTTGCCTTTTTTTCTCTTTTTTTTGGGTGCGAATTTTTGTTTGCTTTATTTATCTATTCATGTAATTTTTTAAGGAAAAAACAAAGAAAAGCAAAAAAAAACACCCCCTTCTCATTTTCTCTTCTTCTCTTCATGAATGTGAAACATAGTATTTGCTCAAAATTGCAATGGTAGCCACTCCAACAAGAACACAGCCAACACCTAACCCTTAGAGCATAACCATAATGATGAGGAAACCACCTAGCAATCATTATACAACCAACCAAATGATATCTAGAAAAGGAAACAGCATGAATCACATTTGCAAAGACCACTAGCACATTCCCATTAACTAAAAAGGAAAGTTTTCTCTCTCATTTGCAAAGGCAGCATAGCTCCCAAGTCATACAAAAGTTGACTTACCTCACAGAGACTTTCGACTCGGAGGC
>JAULKK010326433.1:0-11121 GCA_032355705.1 Rubia peregrina | reverse complement strand
AATGTGCTAAAAAGAGATGAGCACATCACTCATAAGGATACCAAAATCCATTAGATTCAACCTAGGTTACAAAATGATGGATTTAGATACGAAAAATGAAAATGGTTATCTAAACCCCTTATGATGTAAACGTACCTAAATCTAGAAATCTTCCAACAAACTGAAAAAAAGATATGTTAAATGCTTCAAAAAATACATTCATTTGATGTCTCATCAACCATCTCAGATACTGCTCTAAATGCTTAAAGATTGGCCATCACACATGTGAGTGCGGAATCCCTAAGCCCAGAGTACAAAATAAGAAGCAAGCTGAGAGTGGGTGTCAATCCTTGACCTTGAACTTGATTCAAGGGAGCAATCACGACATGAAGAACAAATGAAGGTTAATGAAGAAGAGGTCTACCAAGATGCAGTTGAAAGTATCCAAACCGAATGAGCTAATAGTGTTGAACAGAAGTAGAGAGATCAATACATTCAGTGTAAAGAATTTGATGAAAAGTAATTCTGCAAGTCCATCAAGAAAGATTCATTTCAATACTATAAATCAAGTCATCAGAAACATGAAGAGGAATTTCTTAAACTAGTATTCAGTGGATGATCTCCAAATCATAAACAAACAGGAATTTAACCCTTAATCTGAACCCTAAACTCTCTCTGATAGAAATGATGTTATTAATAATCTCAGGAGCTTTAATTCATTACTAACCAAGTTTAACTTACAGGTAGGTGTATGTGGAAATGAAGCAGATGTAGACATCGATGCAATGGATAGGTCTGGTGGAAAAGAATCAGAGGTCAAAATGTATACACAAGATCAAGAGGAAATGGGAGAATAGAGAAGTAAGGCATCGTGTTTTCCTAGACTCAAACCTCCAAATAGATTGAGAATTTTTTTCCACTCACCAAATATGGTCACCACTCGCTTGAAAGCTAGAACTAAACCCTCTCATGAATCGTAAAATACTTATGTGGAATGTTAGCGGTAGGGATGATCATGGGTTGGGTCCAATAAGACCAAGACCCAACCCTAAAAAATTTCAATTAGACCCAGACCCAACCTGGACCCATAGGGTCTGAAAATTTTAGAGCCATACCTAAATCCAACGTGCTTGAACTGGGATTTGGGTCCAAAATGGGTCTAACTATCTTTCTTTTTTCTTCACTAAATATAATACGTATTATCTTAAATAAAAATAATTCAAACTCAATATGGACATGAATCAATTCTTCAAGAAAAAATATACACCACATGTTTTTTGTTTAGTTAAAAAAAATACAGAGAAAATATGAAAATAATTGAGATATTATGATAAATAATATATAGTTAGGGTAATATGGGTCTACGGGTTGGGCTTGGGTCGGGCCTGGGTCTTAATATTTCAGACCTGGACCCGATGTACCTAACTTTATTTGACCCATACCCGACCCAACGGATCTAGACCCTATGGGTCTGGGTCAGGTCCTAAACCCATGATCATCCCTAGTTAGTGGGATATATGCTTCTATGTTAATACTACAAAAGCTAATTCATACTCGCAGGCTTGATATCTTGATAACAATTGAGACCAAACAGAAATAGAGAAAATGGATATGTTCAGGATTCAGTTATGCTTTGATAATACTATAGGCCCACAGGATTCAAGAATATAGGTGTTTTTTAGGAACAACCTTGTCCCCACACTTATAGTTGACAATCAGGATTTTCTCAAAATACTGGTTACTAATACAAATTATAATGTTAGGTTTCAAATCATTGCTATTTATGGTAAACATAGTAGACAACTGAGATCTCAAGTGTTTTAGGCACTAACTGAGCTAACCGATGATAAGCCTATACCTACAATTTATGATGGAGCTTTAATGTAAGTGGGACTAACTTTGAATACAAGGGCATTTTCACCCCTGATCTTAATAGTTTATTAGACTTTGATACATACATTCAGTCCACTGGCCTAAATATGTAACCACTGTAGGGAATTAATTTACTTGGACTATTGGTAGAAGGGGGGTGTATAGAGTGTGTAAAAGGCTTGATCGAATACTGGAAAATGATGAATGGAATACTCAGTACCTCAATACATCTGTACATGTACTAAATATGACTCCATCAGATCATTCCCCACTATTACTAGACACCCACATCTAGGAAACCTTAGCTCCTAAAGCCTTTGAATTTCAACAAATGTGGCTAGAGAGAGCAAATTTATATGATTTGATAAAGATCAGCTGGGAGATTAATATAGAACAATAGGGAATAATAGGCTTCTCTCTGAAAATTAAAAGACTTAAAAAATGCTTTGAAACAGTGGAATATGATCATTTTTGGAAATATTTTTGATAATATTCAGAAAGCTGAGATAAGAGTACAAGAACTAGAGATAACCTATGACCATTCCCTAACAAATCAGAATCTTAATCACCTAGCCTAGGACACAAAAGACCTAAACTAGCACCTAAAGGAGGAAAACTTTTAATGGAAACAGAAGTCCAGATTAAAATGGTTGCAAGGAGCTGGCATGAAAACAAAATTCTTCCATAACTCTGTCAGAGATAGACATTCTAGGCTTAAGATTAATAAAATCTGAAATGAAGCAAACTAACGGCTAACAGATCAAGCAGATGTAGGAAGCCATGCTACAGCCTTTTACAAAAAAAACTAACTCGGACATCACAGGAGAGGCATTTACACAATGCTTAGAGTACATTCCTAGGCTAATTACAGAGGAGGATAACTGCCACCTAATTAAAATTATAGACATGGAAGAGCTAAGACAAGTAGTATTCAGTTTGAACCCGGATAGTGCTCCTGGTCCTTATGGATCTCCAGGTTTCTTTTACAGATATGTCTGGGATATCATCAAATTAGATCTACTTAGGTGTACATAAGAGTTTATGTGTCATGTTTCTATACTATTAAACATCTCAAGCACACTTATCTGCCTCATACCTAAAATCCCTATTCCAACCACTCTATCTTACTATAGACCCATCTCTCTATCAAATTTTAGCAATAAAACCAGTTCTAAAATACTAGTTGGTAGAATTACAAGGGTAATTGATAAATGCATCTCTGTGGAATAGAGTAATTTTATCCCTAGGAGAGAAATTGCTGATAATATACTTATCATGTAAGAGATGGAAAGATTATTGGATAATAAAAGTCAGTCTCTTAATCTGATTTCAAAGATTGATATGTCAAAAGCATTTGATAGAGTATCTTGGATTGTGCTTAACTCATTAATGCCGAAAATGGGTTTTCATGGATACTTTGTTAGAGTTGTTGTGTTCAATATATTTGTTTCTCATTTCTCTATACTTGTTAATGGGGTTCTTAATGGATTTTTTAGGGCTTAAAGGGATCTCAAACAAGGAGACCCCCTGTCACCAATAATATTCAACCTCATTACAAAGGTATTGAAGAGAGGGCTGAAATGCATGTTCAGAAATATATTGCTTGACCCATTTCATATCCCAGGAACCTCTATGATCTCCCACCAATCATATGCTGATGATACAGTGATATTTCTAAAGGCCACAAATAAGTCCCTTCATAATCTGATCCAATTCCTAACAATCTATGAAAAAACACTGGACAGAAGGTTGACTATAATAAAAGTGCTTTTTATGTTGGGAATAAAACAAGCCTAGCAACCAAGAATATGATTTGTAATATCACACAAATAACACAAGGTGCTTTTCCTTTTCTGTATGTAGGAGTCACCATATTTAAGGGCATAAAACTGAATGTATATTTTCAGCAATTGATTGAGAAAATGAATGTAAAGGTATATAATTGGAATTCAAACCTTCTAAATCAAGCTAGAAGAACAACCCTTGTCAAACATGTACTGGCTGCCATTCCACAACACACTTGGTGTGTGATGGGACCTACAACATCATTGGTTAATAAAAAGAAAAGACATGTTTAAACTTTAATTGGGGAACTAACTAATATGGCACTCAAAAACGACACTGGAGAGGTTGGGATAGTGTAAGCCCCGTTACGCAGAAAATGGTCTGCAGCTTAGAGACTTCTCCTCAGTAATAGATAGTTTCTCACTCAAGTTGTGGTGGAAACTGCACCTAGGAATCAGCCTGTGGCCCGATCTAATTTGGTCTATGCCAAAACCAGCAAGGAAATCAGATCCTTGGAAGATAGCTGTAAAAATCTCTCAAATTGTTGTTGATAACTCATTTCTGCTTATCGGCAAAGGTAACTGTAACTTTTGGACAACAAACTTGATTCAATTAGGATGTCTAGCTGATATGTGGGACAATGATATGGAAATCCCACATTCATACATCACTGTTAAAGAATTCAAGGAACAAAGGGACTTATTAATTAACACTTTTAGACAGGGATTGGATTACTATGCATGTAACCATATTATGCAGGAAATTTTCTGCACTGACCTGCAGGACTAATTGATCTGGAAACCATCAATGACAAGTAAGTTCTCTATCTCTACTGTATATGAAATGATCAGGAAAAAGAAGCTACAATCAGCTTCTCTGGAAAGGTATGGAATAAGCTTTTACCTAAGAAAGCTTCAATCTTTTGCTTGAAGCTAATAAATAATATGCTGCCTCCAGATGATATATTGGGGACGATGAGGATAGTTAACATATCAAGATGTTCCATGTGCTTGCAAGAATCTGAAACAGTGAACCATATGTTTAGCATATGCCAATTTTCATCTTCACTTTAGTTATATGCATATCAATTACTGGATATTACAGATCCACTTATACACATGTTGTTCGATAATGTTTCGTGGTTTTTGTCATATAGCTATGCATCCAAAACGAAAAATCTATGATAATAAGAACCCTTGCATTTCCAAGATGTGTTCTGATTTATATAGATTCATGGTGGATGTTTTCTCAATACATCCACAAAATAGGTACTTAGATTGTGACTTGCTTATATCTAAAGGTTTCCTACCGGTGCATAAAATTTCAAAATTAAAGATCATTAGGATTTTTAAATGGAAGCCACCTAACATTGGATACACATTAAACATAGATGCATCTTTCAAACCAATGAAAACAACAAAGGCATGGCTTTTAGTTAGGAATGCAAAGTTCATGGAAATATTTGTTAGTGGTGATAACATTCCCCAGGCATCAGATGCACTTGATGCCGAATTACTTGTTGTAATCTTAGGACTGGAACTATCTATTCAGTCCAATTTTCTACCACTTATTGTACAAGCTGATTATTTTCAGGTCTGTAACCTCATGCAAGCAAACACCATATGGCCATGGAAACTGACAACAAAAACATGGAAGCTGCAGTAACTATTGCTCAAATGTAATGAATCTATCATTCATGTTTTCAGGGAGCAGAATATCGTGGCTCGTGCCTTGGCAAAGATGGAAAAAGAAAGGAGAATCCAAGGTAGAGAAGTGTGGAATTGGAGCGAGCTGAGCGACGTAACTGGAGCTGCTCTTGCTAGTGACAGATTAGGAATTGTCAATCTGAGAATCCAATGAACTCACTATTTTCAAGTTAACACATAGTCCATATTTTTATCTCTTTTGTGATAAGTTCTATTTATTATCTGAATACCCTTAGATTAACACGGGTGTGGAGATCTAAGCAGTAGAAACATAGTCAATGGAACATATTGTATCAAGTGTCGCTTTTTCCTTAGAAGTGCGACATCTCAAATTGACCTAGATTTGGAACCTCGTATATTGAGAACAAACTTCAGGGTTTATCATTTTTGGGGTAAAGTTTGGGAAGCCTAATGAAGATCTCCCCAGCAACTGGTGGTTTAATTTTATTTTTTAAAGATCTTCATTTGTTTCTCCTACTCGCACGCTTATTGGGGATAGGTTCATATGAGCCTTGGAATGATCAAAGTTGCAGCTTTGTTGGTGGCGGTCCTTACGAAGAGCTTCACCGGCGATTTAGAGAGTTGGGTCAGATGCGGCATGGAGTGTTTTTGGGACCGAGAGGATTGTGAAGCAAAAATCATGCCTTTTGATAGAAATTTAAAAATTATGACGAATTTGGTTGATATAAGATTGTTTCTACTTCCCAGATCAAGCAGAAAAATGAGTGTTCAAGCTTGTATTTCAATGGAAGATTCAATAGCAAAATCTGGAGTGCGGCTTGTGAGCTGGTCAAAGATCAAAAGCTCGTTCAAAGTTTACAAACTCAATATCTTATTATTTTTGGCAGGGTGCGGCGAAATTGTGGAGACCTAAGTAGCACCGGTCTGAATCCTGGTACGGGTACGGGATTCGATAAATTAAAAAACTAGGGGGTAGGGTATGAAATGTGTACGATTATAGATAAAATATTTTTTAAAAATATATAAATATTAATAATTAATCATTTCTGAATCAAAGATAGTAAACAATTTAAAGTAAATGAAAATATCCAAATGTAGTTCAAACTTAATATTATCACAAAAATTAGTAAATAAACTACATAACAAGATTAGGAGAGGAGTTGAATTGAAAGGGTTTTTTGAACAGAGTAGGTGGAAAGCTGAAAGGAGGTGAACGTTTGAAAGTGAAGGACTGAAGGATTTTGCTCTATTTTTCAACTTTTGCTTTTTAGATTTTTAATTTAGAATTTTTTAATTCAATTTAATGAGGTATAATGTACCAAAATCGTACCTATGCATCTTGATCGTATCCTTAACCATACCTTGTCAAAATACCATAAAATTTAAAACCGTACCGGGGACGTCCCCGGACCGAATCCGCACCGATCTGTACCCAGTACGGGTACCATGACCTATTTACCATACCCGTACTACCTAGGTGGAGACCTGGAGCAGCAGATGTGGTGAAAGTGAAGCGGCAGAGGAGGTGGAGCGACGACAGCAGAAGCGCGTGGAGCGGTGGCGGTGGTGACGGAACAGCGGCATGACATAGAATATTTTTGTCTTTCAATTTTTTGTATTTGGCCCAAAGGGAATTTTTGTTATTTATTATCGGTCAATGCTGAAATATAGCCTGTAGGGTTATATTTTCACTTTCATGAAGTAGTTATGGTTATTTTTGTTTTTTTAATTATCTCAGAGTTTAATGTGCACTTATTAAAGTATATAGGATTATATTTATATATATCTAAATTTCTAAATATCAAACTTTTTATTTGCCGTTATTAAACATGGTTAATTATATTAACGGTCAAACATGTTCGTGAATAACATGATAATGATTAGTATGCATTTGAGCTTGGACGAAGGGAGTAGTGAAATTTAATAGTGAATGATGTGACATTAATGAAAATAATCAAATCACTAATAACCTTTCTTCAAATGTGCAACTGATATTTTAGTTTTTTTCTTAATTGTCACATCATTCACTGATCAATTTTACTTTCACTATACAATCACTAATGATCAGGCATTACTCATTCTTGAAATCTCATTGCTTGTGCGGCATTGCAAAAATTGTGTTCTCTCTCATGTTTTAACATACTCTCCACTATTTTAGTTGGCTACACTTTGTGGTTCATTAGTTTTGCAACATTGCAAAATTTGCTCCCGTATCGCTCATGGGTTAAGATATAAAGCAGGAGGTACGAGTCATAATAACACGATGTAAAAATGAAAAATATGCTTCTACACATGATACTAAGGATCATAATGCCACTGGAGATCAGAAGAATCACATTCAATTTTGATCAAGTTTTGGCGGGAAATTTGAACTAAGTTGGCGGAAGGCTTTTGAACTGATCATCAGTTTTTTATTAGTCTTAGAGCAGTTTTTGGTTTTTGTTAGTTAGTACACTTGTATAGTTTTTTAGTTGGTTAGTTTGTTAGACAGTTAGAGTTTGATTTCTGTATATAAAACAACTGTAATGACTTCACTTGGTTAAGTTAATTCATTCATTTTCCCTCAGTCTTCTTTCCACTAAATCATCTGCTTTGTTCTTATGATTTTAAGCTCTTTTGAGTTTTGTTCTTGACCTAATTAGCTATGATTTATTCATGGTATCAAATCTCTAGTCTTTCAATCCAAATTTACTTTGAAAAACTTCTTGAGTTTTGATTCAGGTGATCAAATATGAGCACTGGATCAGTGAATGGGGAAGGAGGTAATGATCCTCATGCTGCTGTTAATGATGGCTTTGTGGGAATCAATTTGATGATCCACTGCTCCTCACATCCTCAGATCATGTAAACCTCGTGATCGTATCGGATCTTTTGACATAGAAGAATTATGTGATCTAGAGAGAAGAAATTATTACTACTCTTTCTGCAGGAGAAAAGCTAAAGTTCATAACTAGAGAAGTGCTAAAGCCTGCTGCAGATTCTCCATTGTTTCAAATCTGGATGAAGGCTAATGCAACTATTGTGTTGTGGGTTAGGAACTCGATCAGCAAATATATTGCTAGGAGTTTTTCTTTTCAAGATGATGAAAAAAAAACTATGGGATGAAGTTGAAGAGAGGTATGCAGTTAGCCATGAACCTCTCTACTATAAACTGATGACCAATCTGATTGAAACAAACCAGGGTGTTGATTCAATTTCTCAGTATTTTTATAATTTGAAAGAAATTTGGGATCAAATTGATGTGATAAGGCCAAGGATTAAGTGTTCTTGTTGTCATTGTGAATGTAATTGTGGATTCTTTAGGAAACTAGAAATGCAAGCTAATCAAGATAGGCTGCAACAATTCATGTCTGGCATAAATGATGAGTTTGATACTTTAAGGGATTATATACTTGTTATGGATACTTTACCAACTATTGGAAAGGCATAATCTTTGTTCAGTAAGCCAGAAAGACAAACAAAATGTGCAACGTAACATGATTAGGAGTATGAATCAATCAGCTGTAGTGTGTGTGGCAGGGATCAGGACAAACAATGCATGAAAGTTTGGTCAAAAGAAGAAAGATGCTAAGGCTAAGAAGTTGTTGAAGTGTGATTATTGTCACAGGAATGGACAATTGAAGTATTCTTGCTTCAAATTGAATGGATATCCAGATTGGTGTCCAGACACAAGTAAGGTGAAGGGAAAGGCTTATGCAAATGCAGGCAATGCCTCAGGTTTTGGGGATGAAACGGAGCATGCTGCACTTGGAGCACTGTTTGAATATGGAGAAGTCAAGAACATTGGAAATATGCAGGCTATGATTGCAAATATGATCCAAATGGATTTTGGGAAGTTGATGAAAGGGAAAGGAAATGAGCAAGTAACTGATTCAGGAGATATGATCAACTTTGCTCATCTGGATTTTGCAAGTAGCCTGATAACTTACTTTGATAATACTACTTCTTATTTTGAGGTAGATGATTGGATTCTAGACAGTGGTGCAACTTCACATATGTGTAGTAATCTTTCTTGTTTTAAAACTCTACATTCAGTCAATCATAAAACACCCATCCTTTTACCAGATCATTCAAGAGTGTACATAGATGCCATAGGATCTGTCAAGTTGAATAAACAGCTTAAATTGAAAATTTTTCTTGTTTTTCAAATGCTTTAAGTTCAACCTTCTTTCAGAGCAAAGATTAGCACAAGATTCCAAAGTTTATCTCACTTCTATCCTCATGTGTGTATCATACAGGACCACAAAACTAACTCAATTTTAGGAATTGCTACTAAGAGCAATAGTCTTTACATTATGAATAAGAGATCTTTTCAACTGAAGACATCAAGAAACATATGGCCATACTGAAGCTAGATATCTTAGTTATACATTCAACATTGAGTTCTATGCATTGTCATTCTGATAATGATTTTGAGATTATACATAATAAGCTAGGTCATCCTTCTAATATTTTACTGAAGCACATGAATCTTCCAATCATGAATAATAAATGTGATGTATGTCCTCTTGCAAAAGAAACAAGATTATCTTTTTCTGAAAAATCAAATAACATCTCAATTCCTTTTGATACTCTTCATATGGATCTCTAGGGACCTTTTAAGTTAAAAACAAGTAATGGTGAGCAATCATTTCTAACCATTGTAGATGACTTCAGTAGAGCTACTTGGAATTTTCTGATAAATGATAAAGATCAGGTTCCTTTCATTATTAGGGACTTCATCCTCATGTTACAAACTCAATATAATGCAAAAATCAGGAAGATAAGGAATGGTAATGGCACTGAATTTGTCAATAAGGTTTGCTCTTAGTTCTTTGCTTCATTAGGTGTCTTACACCAGAGATAATGTCCATATTCACCACAACAGAATGATGTAGTTGACAGAAAACACAGAACCATCCTTCAAATAACTAGATCTCTCATGCATCAGTCAAACGTTCCTTTACATTTTTGGGGGTGAATCAATCCTTATAGCAGCCTACATTATGAATAGATTACCTTCTTCAGTTTTAAACTGGAAGTTATCTTATAAAATTATTTTCCGTAAGCCTCCTGACATATCACAAATGAAAGTGTTTGGTTCTCTATGCTATGCTACAAACCTCATTCCAAATAAACACAAGTTCAGTTCTAGATTATTACCATGCACTTTCATAGAGTATTCAGCCATTCTGAAGGGATACAAACTGTATAATATTCTAAATAAGACATTTTTATTGCTAGGAATGTTATTTTTCATAGGAATCTCTTTCCATATAAAACTTATGATTCTCAAATCCATGACTCTAGTTCTAATCACCACAAAGTTATGCTCCCCATACCTCCTCCTGATGTAGTGTCTATTCCCGATGAACTATATCGGAATACATATTCCGATCCAATAAGTTTTGAACTAGAAATTACATCTTTTCTTAATAACAATGATCCCATACACTCCCCTTCATAGTTGATGAGACATCAAATGCGTGTATTTTCCGAAGCATTTAACATCCCTTTTGTTATCTTTTTGTTGGAAGATTGCTAGATTTAGGTAGGTTTAAATCATAAGGGGTTTAGATGACCATTTTTGGTTTTCATATCTAAATACTTTATTTTGTGCCCTATTTTTAGTCTAATGGATTTTTGGTCCTCACGAGCATCTAGATTCCTTTTTGTGAGATTCATTTGCAGATTGCTCATAAATACTTCAGAGTATTTTAGTGAAGGTCATTTACATGGATGATAGAAGATTGAAGAAGGAAATTCACAAGAATGGTAGAAGAAGGAAGGCCACTTACAAAGTGGTAGAAGATAAAGTGAAGAAGGAGAGCAAAGTAGA
>JAULKK010326422.1:0-11123 GCA_032355705.1 Rubia peregrina | reverse complement strand
TTTGTAGAGTTTGAGATCCTTGATGGTCTTCTCATCTACAAACTGTCTCTTGGATGTGGCATCCAACAAGATGGTCCCACCACTCTTGATGCTTCTCACAGAGTGTAGTCAACCCCATAAAAGGCACACTAGACTCCCCACTATGTCTACGAGGCATGATGAAGAGTATAGCACAAAAATAGCACCAACAACAAGAGTGGTATAGTAATTCTCTACCAAACACCCCAACTCAAAAGAACTCACCCAAAATAGTCCAATGACCACATTAAAAACCCCAAATCTTAAAATATCTTAAACATGCAAATACCCTAAGTTTCTAAAAAATTCACAAATCCAAATTTCTACAAGGAGTAAATTCGGCCAAGTATCTCAAGTGGAGATTGGAGATGAAATTTTGTGAAATTTTGCTTGATAAGTGTATGGGAGTCCTTCTAGACCAATTTCCAGCAATCTTCAACATCTGAAATGGACCAAAAATTGAGTTCTTCGGAGAAAATTTGATTGAGGGCCGAACTGGTTTTATGAATTTCTGGGCAAATTCTTGAGGTTTTTGGAGATAATAATCAATGGTTTTTTTGGGCTCGGAAAGACGAAGATTTTGGTATCAATTTGAGGTGAATCGGATAAGAATTGAAGAAGTTATGGGAAACATTTGCTTTTGGGAAGGAGAAGGGGGTGAGAATTCGATTTTTGAAGGGAAGAGAGAATGAGGAGTTGAAGAAAAATGGCAGGCACTAGGCATTTATAGGGAGTTAGGTGATTTTCGATTGGGTTGTTTGGTTGGCTGTGACGATCCCGAGGCAAGCCTAATGCTGGCTCGTGCCAGCTCGTGCCGAAACACTCTTCTCCATGCCATGGCGCATGCAGCACGAGGCTGACTAGGACTTTTCCCTTCCAACTTTTGTCTTAAAATCCCTGCATCCAAAAACACAAAAACCGAGAGTAGCACTGTTCCAGACCAATTTTAATGACTAATAATCCCTAAAAATACCACAAAAAATCAGACACATTCCCAAAAATTAAAAGACATTTTTTAAAATTCACTAATATAAAATAGAAACAATTGTTTATTTACTGTCATCCTCATGACTTATTATTTCATACATTTTTTAAAACTAAGAAAAATGGTTTGATGGGTCACCAAAATTACCATCCTTGATGCCACCACCAACTATACCCTTGTGGATGGATCTCCAAATTACCTTCGGTTTGCCCTACACCTTGAGAGAAATATACCAAAGCCTCATATTTCTCAATCCTAGACACATTTTTGTTGAGTTAGGGAGTAGGAAGGGGCTTTGGAGTTGTTAATTCCTTAACGCGCTTCCTTCGCCGCTGCACGTTAGTGTTAGATATCGAAAGCAAAGCATCTTTAATCACACTAGAAGACACATGGTCATCAATAATTTCATCATCATAAGGTTCATTCAAGAAAGATAGAACATGTAAGGTCTCTATATTGGACAATACCTCATCATCAACAAGAACCTCATTTAGGCATTCTTTCTCATTATCATCAAGAATCTCATCTAGGCAATCAACATCATCAATCATGCAAGATTTTTCACATGGAGCAAGTTCATCACATAATGTTATGCCTTTGCACATAATAAAGGGAATAGGTGAATCATGATTAGATTTATAAATATTAAATCCCACCTTATCAATGTCATCCTCTTGGGTTCGTGTTCCCAAATGAACATACATCTTAGTCCTTGCCATTTTAAGAAAATGTCTCCCCAATAAAATTGAGGGCGCACCACCATCGCGCACTACGTCAAGGACATAGAAGTCTTCTGGAAACACTAAATTGCCTACTCTAACCATTACGTCCTTAACTAAACCTCAAGGGATAGATTGGGAGTAATTGGCTAATTGGATAGTTACCCTTGTTTCCTTAAGCTCACCTATGTCTAGATTTTCATAAAGGCTAGAAGGGATCACATTGATAGATGCTCCTATGTCAATCATATCATTTTTCACCAATTTTCCACCTAAGGAGATAGGAATTGAAAATATACCGGGGTCATCACATTTCGTAGGCAAGTTCATAAGATTAAGTGTAGCCACTCCCCCTATTTTCAATTTTCCTACCTTTATAATTAGTTTTTCTCACTACTTAGTGCATACAACTTTCAAGAATTTAGCATAAGAAGGAGCGGGCTCAATCAAATCCAAAAGTAGAACGCTAACCTCAACCTTCTCGAAGATCTTGCAAATGTGTTCATCGATGGTTGTCACATTCGGTCTTCCCTTAAGTTCACTAAGGAAAGGTGGTGAATGATTCACCCTTACCTCGGGTATAGAGAGTTCTTTGGCGGGCTCCTCATTTGTAACCATGCCACGCTTCTCCATGTTAATCTTGTTGCTTTCCAAAACCAAGTTGCCTTCTTGAAATATTTCACCTCTCGGGCTCACTTGTCTTCTTCCTACTTCTTAGCTTCAAAGTGCTCACATTTCTCGGATTGATCTCTGGCTAGGAAGGAAGCTTGCGGGACTCTTTGGCCTTAAGTCGACTCAACAAGGTGGCAAGTTGACCTACTTAGATTTTAAGGTTTTTGGAACTTGAGAAAGCACTAGTCCCAAGATCTTCAATCTCACGCCTTGTGCATTACACGAAAACATCTTGTTTCTTAGCAAATTAGGAAATAGCCTCCAAGATTTTTTCTTGATCTGACTTGTACAGTGAGGTATTGTTGTTTGAAGGACCTTGGATAGGGTTGAGGTGAAACTTTGATGGATATGCCAAGATGACTACCACCATAAATGAATACATTCCACGACTTGATCAAACATTCAAGGGTTATGTTCAAAATCCTCTAAGTGACTTGGATGGACCGATGAAAAGGTCAAGAACAAAACTTAGGGACACAACATTGAATGCTTTGATGGATTAACTTCATGATGAAGAACTCAAGAATAATTCGTCTAGGGCTTGGATTAATTATTCAAGCTTGTCGATTAACTGAAGACGTCGTGAAGAACACTATACTCTTTTTCCCACTAGGTTTTTTAACGAGGTATTGTGATCATTGTAAAATATTGTAACATTATTTTATTTCAATCCAATAACTAGGTCATGTGGGCTAATAAAGAGCTAATATTTTCAAACAGTCCATTAGGGTTTTCAAAAATATAGAGTTTTATTCTGATAAGAATTAGATTTGGTAAGATTAGATAAGGTAATACTCTTCAAGACTATTTCTTGAAGGGGACAACCGAATTAGGTAATAAAATAGGTATTTTAGTTAGACATAATTTTATCTTCTTAAACCTTCCATAAGTCGATTCAGTTTCCAATTGTGATTAGGGTTTTGTGGTCGAGATTACCTTTATAAATAGAGGGCTTGTACATGATTTTAATCACCCTATTATCAATCAAATATCCAGAATTTTGAGTTATACTCATTGCTTGCGAGTGTCTTAATTGTTGCTTAATCCTACATGTTAATTAAGTATCAATAACCTTGTGAACTAATCATGCGGGCTAGTTAGTGAGAAAGTTAAAATTAGATTACCCCGAGGGCTTGAGTGTGAATATTTTGCGGCACTTATAGGGTTTGCCAAATCCCTATTGTTGTGAAAGATCTAAAATTCTGCAATCCCGAGTCTTCGCAAGGAGATCATATCAAACTTGTTTGCCTTGATTGTACCCTTGAACTTAATTCTCCTAGCGCCAACAAAATTTGGGGTGATCACGGTACCTAGGGTTGAAGGTATTCACGTAGGGGTCTTGAATTTCACCTTTTTGGTTTCTCCAGGACCATTGTTGTTGTTGCCCCCTACCAAATTGTTGCATATTGTCACTATTGAAGTCCAATGCCTTCACCTCTTACAATTTTTCCACCATTTGAGGACAAGAGTCAGTGTGATGATCGAGACTAAAAATTCCACAAACTTTGACTTGGTGAACTCTATCCTTCATGAATTCCTTCATCTTAGAAGCAAACGCTTAGACTTTCTCTTCTAGCTTGGAAGATTGAGCTGGCTCATCCACTATCTTCACTCGAGATCTAGTGCCAAATTGCCTTGCTCCAGTGGCCATTTCTTTGAAAAGCGTCATCACATCCTTTGGAATCTTGTTGGTGATTGAACCATTGCATGCAGCATTCACCATTCTCATGTCATTTTCACATAGACCCTCGAAGAAGTAGTATACCAAATCGCCCTCCTCTAACGGATGATATGGAAATCTCACTAATAGCCTCTTGAATCTTTCCCAATACTTATAAAGGCGTTCATTTGCAAACTGGGATATATTTGAGAGCTGCTTCTTTAAACCTGTAGACTTGGAAGCTGGAAAATATTTCTCAAGGAATCTCCGCTTCATGTCCATCCAAAAGGAAATGAAACCGAGTAGAAGGTAGTATAACCAATCCTTGGCTACATCCCGCAGCGAGAAGGGAAATAACCTCAAATTGTAATCTTCTTCTGAAACTCCTGGAAGCTTCATGTTAGTGCAAACTGATGAAACTCCGACATGTGCTTCTTTGGATATTCACTAGCCATTCAATGGAAAGTTAGTAAACACTAGATCATGCCGCTCTTGAGCTTATAAGTCACATTGGATGGCAAGGGTGGGAAGACAATACATAGGGGTTGATTCTCCAGGTTAAGAGCCATCAACTCCCTAAGGGTGCAATTATCTTCTGCCATTTCTACTGGTTCTTCAACTACAAAATTTTATTCTTGTGGAACCCCCACTGTTGCTCTCCTCCTTCTTCATCTCCAACTACCTGTGTACTCCGTTAGATAGTGTAAAGTCCCTAAGTTTGTGGCTCGGTTATGTACAATAAACTAGGAGCCAAACAATATCTAATTAGAAGAAAAACTAGCACAAGGATTAGAAATACATAGATTACTATCACAAAGGCTCAACAACAAAAAACAATAAAACAATACTAATTACACAACTAACAAGTTATGCAAGTTAATTAACAACTAGACCTTTATTCTAACATCCCTCACAGCAGCGCCAAAATTTTACATGCCCTCTCCCAACAGCGACTAATTAGCACACGATCCTTTTCCAATGGAGAATGCACTCACTAAACCGAGAGGGAGATGTATTAATGTCAAAGATGAAAATTTATATTGTCTCTCCCGTTCCTACTACTATGCTACCTATGAAGTAGATAGTGGCAAGACGGGGTCATCCACAGAGATGTTAGGAATCTAAAAGTTAACTACACACAGCCACAATCAGGTCGTCAATCCGACAATGTAATAGGAATAGCTAGTATTGCTAAAAAATAGGACGAGGGAGGGGGGGGTTACTAACAACTACTAGCATGTAAATCACAAGATAATAAACTAGCCCTCGGGAAGTATTTTTATAACATTATCGGTGTATTATTGGTCCTTGATTCTATCACATACAAGATATACAAGCCTATTCTAGTGTTTATGACACGTGATGTGGTCAATGGTCAACACTTCCCCATACCTGTCACGTAGGGTGCGTATGTAGTCTTCCATCGGCACCTCCTCCGTAATTAGAGAGTGGAACAATGGCCCTACCTGCTGTACAGATTTGAATCTCCTCCGTATGATTATGTCTCATGTGCTACACCATGAATGCTTCTCCCTAGGCCTACAAAGGCAAATGGGGTGAAGCACTTTATCGATGGCTCTATGGTTGCGTAACGCTAACCATAGTTTGCTACTAATATTATGTCTTCATGTAACCTTTCGGGCCAATTTTTTGGTTAATATTAGTGTATGGTTTATCGTAATGTGAACTTGGAAATCCACTTGCACACACCCATACGGTCCCAGGCTATCATTACCCCAACCACATCTAGGTTTCCTTCCCTGGGGAATATCAATAATTGCGCCAATAAAAAAAAGTGGATTGCGATGTGTGCCAGTCTTAGTGTGACAATCACTTCGACAATAAGAACATGAAAAACAAGCCAACATAATAATCATAAACACATAGAAATAGATAGATTTAAGGAATCTCACAAAACAAACACCAAATCATGAATATAAAAACAAAAAACAAGTTAATTAACTACTCCCTAAGTATTGAACTAAAATATTTCCTTGGATTCAATGCCTTTGGAAAAAAGAAAAATAAAGAGAAGAAGAGAAAATATTATATAGAAAAGGAAGAGCTCATTTCTCTCTCTACCCTACTCTTAAGAGTCTAAAATGAGCATAAACTTAAATCCCAGTAGACGTAGGTTGGTATATATATAGTACTAGGGAATTGGATCTTGAAAAGGCCCAAAATTGGCCCAAAAAATCCTAGCAGCCAAAATTGACACGACCAGTGGAAAATGGCACGAGTCGTGTCAGTTAATTAGCCTCGTGTTGACAAGGGTCGCATAACATGGCACTGATCGTGCAACCTTATACTAGTGCATCTTGTCCAGTCTGGCACAGGTCATGTTACCTTAAGCTGGCATGGGTCGTGTCATCTGACGTAGGCTGTCGGCAGGTGCTCCGTTTTGAAATTCGGATTGTGTGCCCCATATCATTGGGCAAGGGTCTTCGGCTGGAAGAATTTTTTGATCAGTTGAACGGTGTGAGCCATGTTGTTCTTCAAGCTATGTGGGGTGGTCTTTAAGTTTTAGAGTTAAAACAACGTGAACCTTGTGAAACGGTGTGATCCGTGTCCATACTTAGCGTCTGGAGTGATTTAGGTGACACGCATCGGCTGGTGCCAAACGGTTCGTGCCAAGGAGGAGTGGCATGACCCATCTAAGTTGGCACTATCCGTTCCAACCACCCCTGACACGACCCATGCTAGGTGTTAGCCTCATACCGGCTGGCTGGTCCATGTCAGTTGGTCGTCAGTAGGTTGGTTCGCGCCAGCCGGTCGTTGGTCGGCTAGTTGGGCCGGTTGACGATGTTTTCTGTTGTTAACCTTGTTGAACTCCAGTTCTGCCTTTTTCAGGATCAAACCCATCTACTACCATGCTTTTTGGTCCATGGATTTTTGTCTACTACCATCCTCGTGAATGACCTTCAAATATCTTCTATCATTCTACCACCCCGTGGATGGCCATCTACTACCACCCTGCGGATGACCTTCTACAAAATGATGTCGAAATACTCATGAGCAATTTACTAGTAAGATAACAAAGGAAAATCTTGGTGCTCGTGAATAAAAAGTGTCCATTAGATTCAAATAAGTCTACAAAACTCAAAATTTAGATAACAAAACCAATAATGGTCATCTAAACCCTTTCTCGTGTAAACCTAAATAAAACTAGCAATCAATCAAACAAAACATATAAAAAATGTGTAAAATTCATGGGTTAACATATGCATAAAGGTGCACATCACAAAATCCTATTATGATGGATATCACGATCGACGTCAGTAACCGTTCTGTTGAAGAAAAAAGTTTAGTGATTTATTTTTTGAAAATAATGCCAAATTTCCCACCATCCCTATCTTTTCTCATTTTTAATTTTAAAAAAATCCTTCACATCTCATATCCTCCAACTCTCCCACCACAACACATTCCGAAAACTTTCCATTGACACTACATCAACAATTGAAGTGTACAATCAAATGGCTCCTTCAATCTATAACATGTAATATAACGTGGATCATCTTCGATTGCAAATTGAGGTTGTTTTCTTTCATAACATACTCAAAATGTAATTGTATCTGCGAAATTCTTATTTTTATTTTATGAAAGAAGTGTTAATTTCTTCATGATTGTGTTACATGTTATCTAGTGTATAGTTTTTATTTTTTGGAAATAGTGTTATGTATAATTAATGAGAAGTACTAGGCATAGATTAAGGTCGATTCTAGGAAAGAATTTTATTTTTGCATGAACATATTATGAATATCTGACATCTGTCACATGCATTCAGCCCATCCGAAAATATAGTTAAGCATAACTGATGTCGCATCTTTGAAAGAAATGTTGAATCTTTTGATAATTGTGTTACGTGTTATTTAGTTTATAGTGTAGATTTCTTGGAAATAATGTCATGTATAAATAATGAGAATTATTGGTTATAGATTAAGGTTGATTATATGCAATATTGGTATTTCTGCTAGAAAATAGTATGAACGTCCGACGTCGGTCACATGCATTCGGCCCATGCGATTGCACATATAACCCGACGAACGTCGCACCTAAGCAGAGGAATTCATTTTTTTGCATTAGATGCCCATTCATGCTATGCCTTACATTAGTGGACATTTTTATGTCACAGATGAAAGGAAACAACATGATTAAGTTTGTTTAACCACGACATTTATAATGAGGATATCAATGGTAACTTTTACTTTCACATAGTATTAGTGTTGTATAAGTATGATTAATTAGTGTATATTTCATTTGGTGACTGTACATTTCTAATATGAACAATGATTTGTTATCAAATTGCAGTAACGGGACAAATAGATTTATCAATGGACTTTGATTATGTAGATGAATGGGTTTCTCACGGTGTTGGTCGTCCTATCATTGTTAATGACATACAAAAATTTATTCAATGTATATTGACTACCAATAATAGTTAGTGTAAAAGTATTGTATTTTATTTTAATAGTTTTTATTATAAGTTTGGAATAAGTTACTGTATTGGTGGTTATTTCATGTGTTTACATTTTGCGTGAATTGATATTTTTTAATATTATGCGACGATTGACCATTATATGAGTCAGTGAATATTAAATAATATGTCATGACTACAGTCTAACCATTATATGTGTCATCGAAGATAAAATACGATAATATGTTACAGTTACCGACATCTCTCGGATAAATGATTGACGTTACACCGGCCGGTTCTGCATACTCACATCAGCAACCTCTGTTTGACCTAACGCACATCGACCTAATTAATCAATTGATGCGACGTTGGTTTTATGCTAGAGCGACGTCGGAGGTAAACATAGGAAACCCTAATAGTCGGAGTCGGTCACTTGTCTGTGAGATCGAATCATCACAATGAAATCTTTTTAACAACATTCCGAGTCATTATGAATATGATGAGAGGTCCCACATTGTGTGACGGTAGTTGTAGTTTTTTTGTGGCGAACACATTTGAAGCAAAGTCGACCTAACCGAAGTCACAAACTTATTGTCATAACGGCTGACATATTCAAGTTACTGACGTCGGTCATCCCTTGGTCCCGGTGTTGGTCCTCGACTTTTTTACCACTATTTTTCCAGTAAAAATTGAGGTAAAACATATTTTTTACCTCAGTTATTAACCGATGTAAAATTATACCTTTTTATTGCACCACTATTTACCTCATTTATTTTGAGTAAAACCGAGGTAAAAAGCCCAACAAATCTGAGGTAAAGGGTGTTACCTCTTGTAGTGCCCATTGCAATTTGCAGACAATGTCAAAGAAAACATCACGTATAATTCAACAAAACCTTGCAAAACATAAACATAATAGTCAAACTGAAAATCATAAACATTAACTACAACTAACAAAACTTCAATATAATCGTCAAACTGAAATATAATAAAATCAACTACAGCCAACAAAACATCAACACAATCATCAAAGTGAAAATCTTAAAATTTCAGCCACACCTAACGAAACATCAATATAACTATCAGAACTGAAAATCATAAAACATCACTACAACTAACAAAATATCATCATAGTTTTATAACTTGACAATCATGAACCATCAACTACAACTAACAAAATATCAACTGAAAATCATTAAACACTTAAATTATCAAATTAAATATCAACTTCAAAGTAGAAACCTCTAAAAACTAAATATATACGTCATTTGAAAGTTGTCTAAAAATTAGCACAATAGAACATCAATTACAATAACATAAGCATCAACAAAAATGATATAAACTTATAAAACATCACCGGAAACTTATTAAACACCATATCCTAAACAACCATCTAAGCAAACGTATATAAAATAAAATGAAATAAACCTCAAAAATAATGTGAAACATCAATGGAAAGATTAACAAATTCATATTGGAAACGTCAAGATTAAACAATTGAACTTCAGCACTATGTAAGAATGTATCAAATTCAACGCATGCATTCATACACTCTGCAGTAAAACTGCTAGTACATTATTGTATACTCACAAATAAATTTCTTACTTTCCTTTTTTAATTAACCTCACAAATAACTTGCTATTTGTAAATTTTCTCCCAATAAACCCTAAAAATTTATAATTATTTGCTAATTTTTTCATTGTTCATGACATCATTAATGAATTTTTTACAAAAGCATATTTTTAACATATTAAATGCTATCAGATCAACTTGCACAAAAGATTGAGCCAAAATCAATGAGGAAATTTAGTATGGGATGAAGGGAGTATATAGAATTGTGAGTTTGGCTTGGACATAAAAGATCAATTACTCAAATTGGCTTCACTAAAATGCAAGAGAAAGTCTTGCATAAGACGGTTTTACAATAAAACCAGGGTTAAATTGTAAAGAATTCAGCACAGGGTTTCTAATTTAAGTTATAAAAGTTCAAGGGATGGATGTAAAATTTTGTTATTTTACATTTAAATCCAGGTATAAATATCAATATATCTTATTCTCCCACAATTTTCTCACATTTTCTCTCTCCTCTCCATTTCTTCTTAGCGTTCTTCTCCTCCTTTTCTCTTTCTCTGTGCTCAACCTCTTTCTTCCTTCAATTCGACCCCTACTTTTCTCTGTTATCTTCCATATTTCTTGTGCACAATGATTTGCGATGAACGAAGAGAAGATGCGCTTCATTTTCCGGTGAATTTTCTGGTTTTAGTTTCGGTTTCCAGCGGCCGAACACAATCCGACATTTGTTTCGTGTTTATCTTCGAAGGTAATATCTTTGCTCAGACTTTTATGCATATTTTTGTTGCATTTTATTATTATTTTTGTTTACTTTCTTTGCTTCATGTGATATTCTAGGATTTGTGTAGGGTATAGTGAGTAATATTTTGGGATTTCTTTATTTTTTATATGTTTTGTGAGTTCTCACAGATTTGTGCTAATATTTGTGTTGTTGTTGTTGTTCGTTAGATGTTTAAGGAGAATTTCCTCACTGCTGCTGCAATCGAGAAGGAAGGAGGATTCGTAAGTTTTCTGCAGTGATGTTTTAGATACGGTTATTGATGTTTCTCGTGTTCAGCTTGATGGGAGGCCATCACCGTGCCTCTC
>JAULKK010326411.1:0-11123 GCA_032355705.1 Rubia peregrina | reverse complement strand
GCCGATTCCTTTTTCAAAAGTTCTTATATTTTTGTTATTTACAATATGGAACCTTCCGTATTTGCTTTATAGTAACTTAATATATCCCCAAAATTTAACCCATCAAATGAAAATGAAGATTCGAATGTTAATAACTCAGTGCTTAGATCATATTTTATGCCGATTCTTTTTTCAAAAGTTCTTACATTTTCGTTCTTTACAATATGGCACCTTCCATGATTGCTAATTACTAACGTCATATATTCCCAAAATTTAACCCATCAAATTAAATGAAGATTGGAATGGTCATAACTCGATGCTCAGATAATATTTTACACCGATTCCCTTTTTCAAAAGTTCTTATATTTTCAATGTTTACAAAATGGTACCTTCCGTGGTTGCTTATTAGTAACTTCATATGTCCCCAAAATTGAACTCATCAAATGAAAATGAAGATTCGAATGGTCGAAACTCGGTGTTTAGATCATATTTTATGCCGATTCCTTTTTCAAAAGTTCTTATATTTTTGTTATTTACAATATGGAATCCTCCGTATTTGCTACATAGTAACTTAATATATCCCAAAAATTTAACCAATCAAATGAAAATGAAGATTCGAATTGTCATAACTCGATGCTCAGATAATATTTTAGACCGATTCCTTTTTCAAAAGTTCTTACATTTTTGTTCTTTACAATATGGCACCTTCCGTGTTTGCTAATTACTAACTTCATATATTCCCCAAATTTAATCCATCAAATGAAAATGAAGATTCGTTTGGTCATAACTCGATGCTCAGATAATATTTTAGACCTATTCTTTTTTAAAAGTTCTTACATTTTTGTTCCTAACAATATGGAACCTTCCTGTTTGCTAATTACTAACATCATATATTCCCAAAATTTAACCCATCAGATGAAAATGAAGGATGGAATGGTCATAACTCGATGCTCAAATCATATTTTACACCGATTCCTTTTTCAAAAGTTCTTATATTTTCAATGTTTACAAAATGGTACCTTCCATGTTTGCTTATTAGTAACTTCATATATCCCCGAAATTAACCCATCAAATGAAAATGAAGAATCGAATGGTCGAAACTCGGTGCTTACATCATATTATATGCCGATTCCTTTTTCAAAAGTTCTGACATTTTCGTTCTTTACAATATGGCACCTTCCGTGTTTGCTAATTACTAACTTCATATATTTCCCAAATTCAACTCATCAAACGAAAATGAAGATTCGAATGGTCATAACTAGATGCTCAGATAATTTTTTACACCAATTCCTTTTTCAAAAGTTCTTAAGTTTTCAATCTTTACAACATGGCATCTTCCATTTTTGCTAATTAGTAACTTCATATATCCCCAAAGTTTAACCCTCAAATTAAAATGATGGTCATAACTCGATGTTCAGATCATATTTTAGACCAATTTCTTTTTCAAAAGTACTTATATTTTGGTTGTTTACAAAATGGCACCTTCCGTGTTGGCTTATTAGTAACTTCATATATCCCCGAAATTTAACTCATCAAATGAAAATGAAGATTCCAATGGTCGTAACTCGATGCTCAGATCATATTTTGTGCTGATTCCCTTTTCAAAAGTTCTTATATTTTTTATATTTAAAATATGGAACCTTCCGTATTTGCTACTTATTAACTTCATATATCCCCGAAATTTAACCCATCAAATGAAAATGAAAATTTGAATGGTCTTAACTCGATGTTCAGATCATATTTTACTCCGATTCCTTTTTTCAAAAGTTCTTATATTTTTTGTTATTTACAATATAGAACCTTCCATATTTTCTACAGAGTAACTTAATATATCCCCGAAATTTAACCCATCAAATGAAAATGAAGATTCGAATGGACATAACTCGATGCTCAGAACATATTTTAGACCGATTCCTTTTTCAAAAGTTCTTACATTTTCGTTCTTTAAAATATGGCACCTTCCGTGTTTACTAATTACTAACTTCATATATTCCCCAAATTTAACCCATCAAATGAAAATGAAGATTCGATTGGTCATAACTCGATGCTCAGATCATATTTTAGACCGATTCTTTTTTAAAAGTTCTTACATTTTTTTCTTTACAATATGGCACCTTCCATAATTGCTAATTACTAACGTCATATATTCCCAAAATTTAACTCATCAAATGAAAATGAAGGTTGGAATGGTCATAACTCGATGCTCAGATCATATTTTACACCGATTCCTTTTTCAAAAGTTCTTATATTTTCAATGTTTACAAAATGGTACCTTCCATGTTTGCTTATTTGTAACTTCATATATCCCCGAAATTAGCCCATCAAATGAAAATGAAGAATCGAATGGTCGAAACTCGGTGCTTAGATCATATTTTATGCCGATTCCTTTTTCAAAAGTTCTTACATTTTCGTTCTGTACAATATGGAACCTTATGTGTTTGCTAATTACTAACTTCATATATTCCCCAAATTTAACCCGTCAAATGAAAATGAAGATTCGAATGGTCATAACTCGATGCTCAGTTTATATTTCACACCGATTCCTTTTTCAAAAGTTTTTATATTTTCAATCTTTACAATATGACACCTTACATTTTTGCTAATTAGTAAATTCATATATCCCCAAAATTTAACACTCAAATTAATATGAAGATTCGAATGGTTATAACTCGATGTTCAGATCATATTTTAAACCGATTCCTTTTTCAAAAGTACTTATATTTTGGTTGTTTACAAAATGGCACCTTCCGTGTTTGCTTATTAATAACTTCATATATCCCCGAAATTTAACCATCAAATGAAAATGAAAATTCGAATGGTCGTAACTCGGTGTTCAGATCATATTATATACCGATTCCCTTTTCAAAAGTTCTTATATTTTTGTTATTTACAATATGGAACCTTCCGTATTTGCTACATAGTAACTTAATATATCCCCGAAATTTAACCCACCAAATGAAAATGAAGATTCGAATGGTCATAACTCGATGCTCAGATCATATTTTAGACCGATTCCTTTTTCAAAACTTCTTACATTATCGTTCTTTACAATATGGAACCTTCCATGTTTGCTAATTACTAACATCATATATTCCCAAAATTTAACCCATCAAATGAAAATGAAGATTGGAATGGTTATAACTCGATGCTCAGATCGTATTTTACACAGATTCCTTTTTAAAAAGTTCTTATATTTTCAATGTTTACAAAATGGTACTTTCAGTGTTTGCTTATTAGTAACTTCATATATCCCCAAAATTTAACCTATCAAATGAAAACGAAGATTCGAATGGTCAAAACTCGGTACGTAGATCATATTTTATGCCGATTCCTTTTCCTAAAGGTCTTATATTTTTGTTATTTACAACATAGGACCTTCCGTATTTGCTACATAGTAACTTAACATATCCCCAAACTTTAACCCATCAAATAAAAATGAAGATTCGAATGGTCATAACTAGATACTCAGATCATATTTTAGACCGATTTCTTTTTCAAAAGTTCTTACATTATCGTTCTATACAATATGGCACCTTCCATGTTTACTAATTACTAAATTCATAAATTCGCAAAATTTAATCCATTAAATGAAAATGAAGATTTGAATGGTCATAACTCGATCCTCAGATAATATTTTACACTGATTCCTTTTTCAAAAGTTCTTATATTTTCAATCTTTACAATATGGCACCTTCCATTTTTGCTAATTAGTAACTTCATATATCCCCAAAATTTAACCCTCAAATTAAAATGAAGATTCGAATGGTCATAACTCGATGTTCAGATCAGATTTTAGACCGATTCATTTTTCAAAATTACTTATATTTTGGTTGTTTACAAAATGGCACCTTCCGTGTTTGCTTATTAGTAAATTAATATATCTCCGAAATTTAACCTATCAAATGAAAATTCGAATGGTCGTAACTCGGTGCTCAGATCATATTTGATACCGATTCCCTTTTTAAAACTTCTTTTTTTGTTATTTACAATATGGAACCTTCAGTATTTGCTACATATTAACTTCATATATCCCCATAATTTAACCCATCAAATGAAAATAAAATTTTGAATGGTCTTAACTCGATGCTCAGATCATATTTTACACTGATTCCTTTTTCAAAAGATCTTACAATATGGAACCTTCCGTATTTGCTACATAGTAACTTAATATATCCCCGAAATTTAACCCATCAAATGAAAATGAAGATTCGAATGATCATAACTCGATGCTCAGATCATATTTTAGACCGATTCCTTTTTCAAAAGTTCTTACATTTTCGTTCTTTACAATATAGAACCTTCCGTGTTTGCTAATTACTAACTTCATATATTCCCCAAATTTAACCCATCAAATGAAAATAAAGATTCGAATTGCCATAACTTGATGCTCAGATAATATTTTACACCGATTCCTTTTTCAAAAGTTCTTATATTTTCAATCTTTACTATATGGCACTTTCCATTTTTGCTAATTAGTAACTTCATATATCCCCAAAATTTAACCCTCAAATTAAGATGAAGATTCGAATGGTCATAACTCGATGTTCAGATCATATTTTAGACCGATTCCTTTTTCAAAAGTACTTATATTTTGGCTGTTTGCAAAATGGAACCTTCCGTGTTTGCTTACTAGTAACTTCATATATCCCCAAAATTTAACCCATCAAATGAAAATGAAGATTCGAATGGTCGTAACTCGCTGCTCAGATAATATTTTATGCCGATTCCCTTTTCAAAAGTTCTTATATTTTTGTTATTTACAATATGGAACCTTCCGTATTTGCTACATATTAACTTCATATATCCCCGAAATTTAACCCATCAAATGAAAATGAAAATTTGAATGGTCTTAACTCGATGCTCAGATCATATTTTACAACGATTCCTTTTTCAAAAGTTCTAATATTTTTTTAATTTACAATATGGAACCTTCTTTTTTTTGCTACATAGCAACTAAATATATCCCTGAAATTTAACCCATCAAATGAAAATAAAGATTCGAATGGTCATAACTCGATGCTCACATCATATTTTAGACCGATTCCTTTTTCAAAAGTTCTTACATTTCCGTTCTTTACAATATGGCACCTTCCATGTTTGCTAATTACTAACGTCATAGATTCCCAAAATTTAACCTATCAAATTAAAATGAAGATTGGAATTGTCATAACTCGATGCTCAGATCATATTTTACACCGATTCATTTTTCAAAAGTTCTTATATTTTCGTTCTTTACAATATGGCACCTTCCATGTTTGCTAATTACTAATGTCATATATTCCCAAAATTTAACCCATCAAATGAAAATGAAGATTGGAATGGTCATAACTCAATGCTCAGATCATATTTTACACCAATTCCTTTTTCAAAAGTTCTTATATTTTCAATGTTTACAGAATGATACCTTCCCTGTTTGTTTATTAGTAACTTCATATATCACCAAAATTAACCCATCAAATGAAAATGAAGAATCGAATGGTCGAAACTCGGTGCTTAGATCACATTTTACACCGATTCCTTTTTCAAAAGTTCTTACATTTTCGTTCTTTACAATATGGAACCTTCTGTGTTTGCTAATTACTAACTTCATATATTCATCAAATTTAACCCATCAAATGAAAATGAAGATTCTAATGGTCATAACTAGATGCTCAGATCATATTTCATACCGATTCATTTTTCAAAAGTTCTTATCTTTTCAATCTTTAGAATATGGGACCTTCCATTTTTGCTAATTAGTAACTTCATATATCCCCAACATTTAACCCTCAAATTAATATGAAGATTCGAATGTTCATAACTCGATGCTCAGATCATATTTTAAGCCGATTCCTTTTTCAAAAGTACTTATATTTAGGTTGTTTACAAAATGGCACCTTCCGTGTTTGCTTATTAGTAACTTCATACATCCCCAAAATTTAACCCATCAAATGTAAATGAAGATTCGAATGGTCGAAAACTCGGTGCTTAGATCATATTTTATGCCGATTCCTTTTTAAAAGTTCTTATATTTTTGTTATTTACAATATGGAACCTTCCGTATTTGCTACATAGTAACTTAATATATCCCCAAAATTTATCGATCAAATGATACTGAAGATTCGAATGGTCATAACTTGGTGCTCATATCAAATTTTAGACCGCTTCTTTTTTCAAAAGTTCTTAGATTTTTGTTATTTACACTAAGAATCTTTCGTATTTGCTACATAGTAACGTAGTATATCCCCGAAATTTAACCCATCAACTGAAAATGAAGATTCGAATGGTCATAACTCGATGCTCAGATCATATTTTACACCGATTCCTTTTTCAAAAGTTCTTAGATTTTCGTTCTTTACAATATGGCACTTCCATGTTTGCAAAATACTAACGTCATATATTCTCAAAATTTAACCCATCAAATGAAAATTAATATTGGAATGGTCATAACTCAATGCTCAGATAATATTTTACACCAATTCTTTTTTCAAAAGTTCTTATATTTTCAATGTTAACAAATTGGTACCTTCCGTGTTTGCTTATTAGTACCTTCATATATCCCCGAAATTTAACCCATCAAATGAAAATGAAGAATCGAATGGTCATAACTCGATGCTCATATCATATATTAGACCGATTCCTTTTTCAAAAGTTCTTACATTTGCATTCTTTACAATATGGAACCTTTCGTGTTTGCTAATTACTAACTTCATATATTCCCAAAATTTAACCCATCAAATGAAAATGAAGATTCGAATGGTCATAACTCGATGCTGAGACCATATTTTACACCGATTCCTTTTAAAAAGTTCTTATATATTCAATATTTACAATATGGCACCTTCCATTTTTGCTAATTAGTAACTTCATATATCCCCAAAATTTAACCCATCAAATTAAAATGAAGATTCGAATGGTCATAACTCGATGTTCTATTCATATTTTAGACCGATTTCTTTTTCAAAAGTACTTATATTTTGGTTGTTTACAAAATGGCACCTTCTATGTTTGCTTATTAGTAACTTCATATATCCTCGAAATTTAACACATCAAATGAAATGAAGATTCGAATGGTCGTAACTCGGTGCTCAGATCATATTTTATACTGATTCCCTTTTCAAAAGTTCTTATATTTTTGTTATTTACAATATGGAACCTTCCATATTTGCTACATATTAACTCCATATATCCCTAAAATTTAACCCATCAAAAGAAAATGAAGATTTGAATGGTCTTAACTCGATGCTCAGATAATATTTTACACCGATTCCTTTTTGAAAGGTTCTTATATTTTCATGCTCTACAATATGGTACCTTATGGGTTTGCTAAATAGAAAATTCATATATCCCCGAAATTTAACCCATCAAATGAAAATGAAGATTCGAACGGTCATAACTCGGTGCCTAGATCATATTTTGAACCGATTCCTTTTTGAAAGGTTCTTATATTTTCATACTCTACAATATGGAATCCTCTCGGTTTGCTAATTAGAAACTTAAAATATCCCAAAAATTTAACTCATCAACTGAAAATGAAGATTCGAACGGTCCTAACGTGGTGCCTAGATCCTATTTTGAAGCGATTCCTTTTTGAAAAGTTCTTATATTTCATGCTCTACGATATGGTACCTTTCGGGCTTGCTAATTAGAAACTTCATATAGCCCCAAAATTTAACTCATCTGATGAAAATGAAGAATCGAACGTTCATAACTCAGTGCCTAGATCATATATTGAACCAATTCCTTTTTTAAAAGTTCTTGTATTTTCATCCTCTACAATATGGTAACTTCTAGGCTTGCTAATTAGAAACTTCATATATCCCCAAAATTTAACTCATCAAATGAAAATGAAGATTTGAATGGTCATAACTCGGTTCCTAGATCATATTTTGAAGTGATACAATTTTGAAAAGTTCTTCTATTTTATAGCTCTACATTATGGTACCTTTAGTGTTTGCTAATATGAAAATTCACAAATCACCGAAATATAACCCATCAAATGAAAATGATGATTCGAATGGTCAGAACCCGGTGCTAAGATCATATTTCAAACCGATTCCTTTTTTAAAAGTTCTTATATTTTCATGCTCTACAATATAAAACATTCTGTGCTTTCTGGTTAGAAAATTCATACATCCCAGAAATTTAACCCATCAGATGAAAATGAATATTCGAACTGTCATAACTCAGTGCCTAGATCATATTTTGAACCGATTCCTTTTTGAAAGTTCTTATATTTTCATGATCCACGATATGGTACCTTCCGGGATTGTTAATTAGAAACTTCACATATCCCCAAAATTTAACCCATCAAATGAAAATGAAGATTCGAATGGTCAAAACACGCTGCCTATATCGTATTTTGAAGTGATTCCATTTTGAAAAGTTCTTATATTTTCTAGCTCTACAATATGGTACGTTAAAGGTTTGCTAATTATAAACTTCATATAGCCCCGTTATATAACCTATCAAATGAAAATGAAGATATGATTGATTATAACCCGGTGCCTAGATAAGATTTTAAACCGATTCCTTTTTGAAAGGTTCTTGTATTTTCATGCTCTACAATATGGTACCTTATGGGTTTGCTAAATAGAAACTTCATATATCCCCGAAATTTAACTCATCAAATGAAAATGAAGATTCGAACGGTCATAACTCGGTGCCTAGATAATATTTTGAACCGATTCCTTTTTCAAAGGTTCTTATATTTTCATGCTCTACAATATGGAATCCCCTCGGTTTGCTAATTAGAAAGTTCACATATCCCCAAAATTTAACCCATCAACTGAAAATGAAGATTCGAACGGTCCTAACGCAATGCCTGGATCCTATTTTGAAGCGATTCATTTTTGAAAAGTTCTTATATTTTCATGCTCTACGATATGGTACCTTCCGGACTTGCTAATTAGAAACTTCATATAGCCCCAAAATTTAACTCATCTGATGAAAATGAAGAATCTGACGTTCATAACTCGGTGCCTAGATCATATATTGAACCAATTCCTTTTTGAAAAGTTCTTGTATTTTCATCCTCTACAATATGGTAACTTATAGGCTTGCTAATTAGAAACTTCATATATCCCCAAAATTTAACTCATCAAATGAAAATGAAGATTTGAATGGTCATAACTCGGTTCCTAGATCATATTTTGAAGTGATACAATTTTGAAAAGTTCTTCTATTTTATAGCTCTACATTATGGTACCTTTAGTGTTTGCTAATATGAAAATTCACAAATCGCCGAAATATAACCCATCAAATGAAAATGATGATTCGAATGGTCATAACCTGGTGCTAAGATCATATTTCAAACCGATTCCTTTTTTAAAAGTTCTTATATTCTCATGCTCTACAATATAAAACCTTCTGTGCTTTCTCGTTAGAAAATTCATACATCCCAGAAATTTAACCCATCAGATGAAAATGAAGATTCGAACTGTCATAACTCAGTGCCTAGATCATATTTTGAACCGATTCCTTTTTGAAAAGTTCTTATATTTTCATGCTCCACGATATGGTACCTTCCGGGATTGCTAATTAGAAACTTCATATAGCCCCGAAATTTAGCTTATCTGAGGAAAATGAAAATTCAAACGTTCATAACTCAGTGCCTTGATCATATTTTGAACCGATTCTTTTTTGAAAAGTTCTTATAATCTCATTCTCTACTAATTAGAAACTTAATATATTTTTGAGATTTAACCCATCAAAAGAAAATGAAGATTCGAAGGGTCATGACTAGGTGCTCAGATCATATTTTGGACTGATTCATTTTTGAAAAGTTTTTATATTTTCATGCTCTACAATATGGTATCTCCCGTGTTTGCTTATTAGTAACTTCATATACCCCCAATATTTTTAACCCATCAAACGAAAATGAAGACTCGAATGGTCATGACTAGGTGCTCAAATCATATTTTGGACCGATTCCTTTCTGAAAAGTTCTTATATTTTCATGCTCTACAGTATGGTACCTTTTTTGTTTGCTAATTAGTAACTTCATATATCCCAAAATTTAACCCATCAAATGAAAATCAAGATGCGAATGGTCATAATTCAATGCTCAGATCAATCTGGGACAATTCTTTTTGTAAAAGCTCTTATATTTACATTTTCTATGATACCGTACCTTCCTTTTAAAAAAAATATTGATGACTTCACCAAAAAATGAAAAAAATCAAGCTACGTAATGAAAATGAAAATTCGAATGGTTATAGCTTGGTGTGTAGAAAGTATTTTGAGATGAATCTTTTTGCAAAAAAGTTATATATTCATGTTCTACGATAACGCTCCTTTCGTATTTGAACATTAGTGACTTAATTGAAACAAAAAATTCAAGCAATAGGATGAAAATGAAGATTGAAATGATTATAAATTGGTGTGTACAACGTATTTTGGGGCGATTCTTTTTGCAAAAGTCTTATATTTTCTTGCTCTACAATAACGTACCTTCCATATTTGAATATCACTAACTTCACGAAAACAAAATTCAAGCAATCAAATGGACATGAAGATTCAAATGGTCATAAAATGTGGCGATTCTTTTAGCAAAAGTTATTATTTTTTCACGCTCTATAATTATGTACCCTTTATGAATACATGCATATTAGTGACTTTATTAAAACCAGAAAATAAAAAATTTAAAATAAATATTCGAAAGGTGGAAGGATGTTAAATTTGTAAATAATTAATTAACGAACACAAAATAGCTCATGTAATAAAATTGATGTTTGAATGACCATAATTTTCCGTGTACTCCCTTCCATCCCTCTATAATTGTCTCACCTTTTCTTTTTATCACTATTCATCGATGATTATAAATTATGTATAACAATAAATTATAAAATTATATATTCAAAAAATATAAGTTACAATGAATCTAGCAATATATCATACGATAATTTTTACATTGTACGTTTATAGAATTTTTGAATCCAAATTGCATCAACTTTACTTATGAATAGTGAAGTAAGACATAAATATACGATATTTTGTGCTCTGTACTTCATTGAAATTATAGCTAATTAATTATTAATGTATTGGTTTAGTATAAGTTAGTTAACTAGAAATAGTAAACCCATAGGCAAATGTGATGAAGCGCATAGGTAAATTCTTCCGCTTTTGGTTGAGTAAAAAATGCATGTACTATGTGTGTATGAATG
>JAULKK010326401.1:0-11124 GCA_032355705.1 Rubia peregrina | reverse complement strand
CTCGATGGCCAGTGGCCGGCGGTCTGGTGATGAGGGGGGGGATGGAGAAATTGAAGGGAAAAAAGGTTAAGTGGGGAGAATGAAAAAAGGGTCGAGGGGGAGAAATGAATAAGTTTCCAATTTTCCCACACTTAAGCAACACATAATTCCAAACAAACAAAATAATGGTAAAATAAAAATAATAATACAAGTATATATACGCCCCAAATTAAAGAAAGTACTCTTGAAACAAAACTCTTTTAATGGCATGGAGAAAAGAAGAAAAAGGTAGAAGCATCTCTACATTCATCCGTCCCAAATTAAGATCCCAACTCAATACACTCCATATCATTCACTGTATATCACCATGTTTTGATACTTAATTTTTTCCAATGTTTATAAGAAATGTTTATCCATCAATATATTTAATCATATATAATGAAAAGATAATAAAAATATAAAATATATATTATACCGAATTTAATAACATATTACATCTTTCTCTCTTTTTCATTCAAACAAAGCTCCTGAACACACAGGATGAATATAACAGAAAAAAGTCTCACGTCAGAGCCAGAGAACAGAAAAATACAAAAAAAACACGTAGTTTAATAATAGACTCTCAATAACTTTAATTGCATATAATAATAGACGTCATGTGAAATGTCTTTGGATTCTCCATAACACGTAGTTTCTAAAAAGTAAAATTTTACAGTCTTCGTATGAAATTAAAATTATCGGTGGTCAAACATGCCTTGAAAAATATTCAGAAAAAATGGAGTCATTGTTAAGAAACCGGGTATTATAAAAACGTACACCCTACTCAATCTTCTTCCACTCTATCCCAATTTTAGCAACACTAAAGAATTCCCCATCATCCGCTTCAACCTTCTTGAATCCTTCGCCAATTTTAATCTTACAAACCCGCTTCACCTCCCTACCCTCAGCTGTACTACGGCGTTGTCTTACACGCGGCCTTTCTTCACCCCGACCAGCATGAAGCCTTTCATCCTGAAGATGTCTAGTAATTGAGTACATCAGCGTCAGAACTAAAGAAGAATGTGACGGCACAGCAATCTTAGACCTAGAGAGTTGAACTTCGCCATCCCATAATCTAGAACCAGAAGTACCATCTCTAAATTCTTCAGCCAGCACGATTGGATGATGCTTTTGGTTATAGTCCGAGGAATATTCAAAGCAACTATACCCAGCTGTAAGAGACCATGTAATCTCGTACCACCACGGCCCCATTTCAACAAGCATTAGCCCCAGATCAACTGTAATCTCAGCTTCCACTGCGTTTGAGAAGATGGCATAGTGCAGAGCAACAAATCCGCTCTGACCTCGAATAATGGAACAAAGTATTTTATCGTGCCATTTTCCAGTATCGAGTAACTGAGTCTCCCAGTCCACATAACCTTTGATAGCTACTGAGCCATCGACGTCCTTGACGTCCACCTTCATTTGCAGTGGGGAATAATCCGGGAAAACCCGCGATCCATCCAACAGTGGAATGGAATTCCGATTTGACAATATTTGCAAGGCATTTTGATCATCCTTCTTGAAGATACTGACCGTGCAGCCATTGCGTAAAACTTCAATTGAACCATACACTCGTGCTACTGCTGCTTGCTTCTGACCAAAACCAATGAACACCGTGAATATCTCCAGGGCGGGAGAAGGAGATGGAGATGGCGGCTTCCGCTTCAAGAATTTGGGTAACGGGAAAAATTCAGGAGGGGACCATGCCGCATCCACAATGACGATGTAATCGTCGACCACAATGGTATCGCTGGAGGCCCAACCATTTTCAGGGAACATCTTCGCGGTGCCAGCAATCCTCTTATCGGTACCAGTTATGGACAAATCCACATCAACAACAAGCGGTGAGTAAGCTGATAAACCCAGCCAACATCTAGAGAGGTTCAATCTTCCAGTGTCGATGATTACCTGTTCAGATTCATGTCCCTGCTTATAAAAAAGGACGCACTCTTCCGAGAACGGGTTGTCACCATATGTGCTGGTATACTTAGCCGCTATTCTTCCATTGACATGAAAAACAGAGTCTGCGAAATGTCGTCTAGGAAGAACTCTGATCTTCATTCGACAGCTAACACCATGTGGGATGATCATGTACCGGAGAGTGACAGTGTCTCCTTCCATGGACTCGAGCCTTTCAAAACCATCATAATCAATCAATAGATCCGCCGGGTCGAAAAATCTGTCTTCAATTTTTTCTCCTGTCTGGTCAAACAGCTCCGCAACAACGCGAACTCTTCGCAGCGGCATACATCCATAGCGCATTTTACATGAAAAATCGGGACCGCTCAATGGCAAAATGCGGTTGTCGGAAACGATTTGAGGAGCATCTTTCTCACACTTGAAGAGCTCATGCTTGACCCAATATCCCTGATCACAGTAATTAGCATATATCTCGCCATAAATGGCGAGCTGCCCATCTTCCTCAGATTCAACCTTCTGAGATTTAACCTCTGCCGATAAGACGTGTATCAAAGGCTGCGTTGGAACATGTCTTGTGCCATCTAGACTCTCACTTTCCCTACTGAGATGTAAATTGCTAGCACTGAATTCAAGCGTCATCAAGCTATTAGCTCGGGCTGCACACTTTTGCATATCTTCCTTGGAAAGGAGATGGTACTTCTCTAGATACTCGGCAACTTGTTCTTCAGAAACATACATTTTTATAACTGTGCTTCACGGAGAGGTCTGAAAAGTCGCAAAAGCCGGTGACATGAAGGGTTTGGGGATCGGGGCGGAGGCAAAGACAGGTATTCCCGATTGGTTATATAGTGTTATGTAATTCCCTTCCCCAATCGGAATTCGCTCGGAATTCCTTTTCCCTTTGAAATTATGGAAAGTGGACTCCGTTGAATTGTACTCATTTCGTCCCACTTTAAACTTCATAATTTTCTTTTTGGAACGTTCCACTATAAACTTCATAATTCTAAACTCTCTACTTTTAGTCTTAAATATGTGGTCATAAATCTTCCTTTCATTTAACTTATGTAGGTCCACTCTTATCACCCATAAAAAAGATGCCACATATACTTGTCTTAAAGTTTGTGCAAAAGGCAATTAGGAAGTTTAAAGTGGGACGGAGGAAGTATAACATATTACATCATTATAATATTATTTTATATTGCCTGATTTTTTATAATTAAAGATGTATTGATAATTTAAATAAACGACACCATTTCGTAAAATAAGGGAAGTCGGCTTGAAGATCCGAGATCGTTTAAGTAATCATGGAAAAAATTGAAATATTTTTAATTAATTAAAATATCTTTAATTGATTATAAAAATAAAATCTAATAAAAATAAGAGTCCGTCTCTTGAAAGACGGTCTTCCATAACCGGGTTATAAACTTTATAACTATTACATGTTGCATAATAAAATTTTAATATTGCAACTAAGACCTCTAACCTTTTATTATTCTAATTAAACCCCATCTTTTCATAAGCTTATGGAAAAGCGATTTTTCCCAAGACTTTGCCTAGAAGTAAATAATCTTCTTCGTAGTGTGATTTGAGTTTTTTTAAAATTTGAAATCAATCATTCGAAGATGTTGGAAAAAAGACATGCAGCAATTACAATAAGTTTTGACATCCAGCCTAATAAGTGGAGTATATTATAAGGATATTCATATTACATGTCAACCAAATTGATTTTCTATCCAATAAAAATTGTAACATCGCACTCGAGATATTAACGTGCTTCCCGCGAAAATGATGACCACTTAGCAAAATTGTATCAACCCTCTCGGGATATTAACTCGTTTGTCACGAAAATGATGACCACTTAATAGAGATGAGTGTATCATGAATTAATACCAATGTGTCAAACATGAATCTTAAACAAATGTAAAACAATTTGGCCCAACCACAATTTGTGTTGTACAAACTATAAATACCTTTAAAAATACAGATTTGACAAATCCACATTAATGGAAACTCGAAAATAAAAACACAAACTAATTTTTTTCCCCAGAAAATACACAAACTAAATTAAGAACAAAAGTTATGTACAAAGACATCGACGCGGAGAGGTAAATTGAGTTGTCGTCATAAATATAATGATCTAATTGATCAAGTCAAACAAATAAAAACTGGTGTTAAAATAGATTCTATAACGAATACATGCAGAGGCTGGACAGAGGCATGTGGATCTTGCTTTTCATAAAGCACAGCCATGTCCATCAATTCTCATATCTAATTCACACGATGCGCCCACCTCTTTCATTTACAAGCAATAACATCAGTTGCGCTCAAAGGATGAGAAAAAAACGCAACGCGTTAGATGTTCTTAAGGTTGAGAACAAAGCCTACCTCATAAGCCAACTTTAACCTACTCCAATCCAATCCATCCAACAACTCTAACCTCTTCTTTGTGTAACCTACTTTACTTGGGATGATCCTATGGTTACCTAACCATCACTTCTAAGTCTCTTGACCATATGTTTGAGCCATATTGAAGTAGTGGTGTGGTTGAGCTCAATTAAGTTAATGTTTTCGTGCTCAAGCCCGACTCGTTCCAACCCAGAATATTCATTTCGAGTTCGATTGTTTGTGTCTGTTCGAGCTCAGTTCGTCAATTCAAGCTTGAACGAGCTCAGGCCCTGCTCATACTCAAACAGTTTGATTCATTTACACCCACAAGACCTCAACTATTCCTATTGCCTGAGCATACAATTCTCTTAACTGTACCAACGACGGCCTGCGATTCCCGTTTACTTTGTCAGTTTTGTGCGGTGAAAAACAGTCTCACGTGTGGGAAACAATTTGCGTACCCATTGCTTATTCGGGACGCCAGGATTTGGTTTCCTTTTTCTGTATGCCTATCTGGGAATCTAGCAGCCTTTCTTCTGTTTCCTCCATTTGCTCATAGTAGCACTACGTTACTGCCAGCATCTCCCATAACATTCCAGCCTCTTATTCTTCGTGCTCTCCCAATTTCCCATTTTTGGGCAACATTACTTTAATTCCATCACTCATTCTCCCAAAAAATGACACTCAGAAAGCCCGAGGGATTCACACCCAACAATTGTATACTATTATTGCAAAGCAAACCAGAGCTTTAGGATAAGATCATAAACACTGAAACCCCGCTTTGATGAAATTGAAGATCAACCCCAAGGCATTCAATCCTGCACTAGCGTAAGCTAAAAAGCTTGACATCTTCAACACAAAATCACACTACAGATTACTGCCACTATACGCATACAATCCTTTAAACCTCATCCTCGAAACACTAGCATCCAAGACCATAACCATCATATGGTCCAAAACCACAATCAGTTATGATATGCATATTACCTATTCATCTATCCTCGACTACAGTCAGATAAGAGACCACGCCTCAATTATCAAATTCTTCAAGACCATTTCAAAGGCTAACTTTGTATGAGGAGACGAAGTGTGAAACAAAAACCAAACCTAAAAAATAAAGCTCCAAAAAGCACAGGATTAAACGTTGACACACCAACAGCCAGAGCATGTTAAAATTCAGGATTCAGAACCAACTAAATTGCAGAACCATAGCCAACAGCAGTTTGAAACATCTTATATCAAGCGCCAACATTGATTCCAAATATATACTACAGTCAAGGTTCCACTACATGGACAAAAGAAAAGGACCATTGATATTGACATCCCAAACTTGAAAATCACTCAAATGCCCAGGCATTCTCCCTGCGAACCTCCTCTTCCTCTTCTGGGGTGAAGTCATTCTTGATGTTGAAAGTCTTGCGGATCTCTTCGGGAGTCTTGCCCTTGATCATGTCTGCAACAGTCTGGCATGTCAGGTCGAGCAACAGCTTGATGTTGAGGTAATTAGCAGCCTGAAAAACACAATTTAAGACATTAATTATGAAGAGCAAAACAATGGAACAACACGGAAGTCGGAGTACCAAAAAAGCATATGTATCATACATATCTGGCAGCAATATTCAATCACAAAGGGTATTCGGACAACAGCTTCTTAGATCACAGAGTAACATATGTACCATATAATCCCAGACAGCACAGCAACAATCAACTACAAGCAATAACTTAATCTCAGAGTAACAATAATCAATTACAATTAATTCAAACTACAACTACTTATATCTCAAAGTAACAATTATATCATGCATCTCTGGCAGAAATCATCAGCCACAAGGAAAACCTGCTACAACTACTCAAATCTTAAAGAAATGCTGCCCCATATCTCATCGAAATACTATATCAGTGTAGAAACCAGACAATATATTACTGACTCTTATCTCATTAAAGTACTATGTCAAGATTACATAAATCTAAAAGATGCACAAGAAATGCAAACGTCTCAAACAATAACCAGAGCGCTCTAACAGTCAAGAACTGCGATAAATCAAGGGCAGTATTACGCAATAAATACAAGCGCCCAAATATAAACCATAATAAAAATGAAATACAACATGAAAATCACAGAGATCGAGAGCATCAGAGACTAAATCAAACAGATTAAGCAAATACCCCCAAATCTCAAAACCCTGGAAAAACAAATCAGAAATCAAAACAGTAAAAAACGGTAAAGAAACAGAGAGATTAAGCAATATCAAACCAAGATGAGATCGAATAGGGTCCCCTGATCCACTTTGACGAAGTCAGCATCGAACGATTTCAGATCGTCGTCGGAGACCTTCTCGCCGTTCTCGTTCGTCTTCTGCGCCTCCACATGACGCTTGCAGTACTCGATGACCTTCGCGAGGATCTTGCTGGTGACGTTTGGGAGCGGGATGCTGTTGTCGGCGCAGTTGTCCTCGATCATGTGCTTGATGGTCTGCGACTCCAGCGCCACCGCCTCCTCCACCTCGAACGTCTCGCCATCGGAGCTCTTCAGAACGATCATCTTCGCGGATGTAGACATGTCGGAGGATTGATTATTAGAAAGGGGGGAAATGAAGACGATAAGATAAAACCCTAACCCTAGATGCCGATGGAAAGGCAAATGCCGTGAAATGACGCTCAAAAAATGGGGATCAATCCGTGAACCTGTATTTATAAACGAGCCTGACGGTTAAAAAATAAAATGAGACGCGACGTTCCATTTTCTTATTTTATTTTTTGGGACCCGACGTTTTTTTTTTGTATTTCAAAATTTCAATTTGCATTCCTATTTTCACTGGGATGGAAGAACATGCATTCCGATATTTCATTATATTTGACACATTTTTCTTATTGTTTCTTTATATTGATTTAGGTTGTCTTTCCAAGAAAATACTTTCAATTTCATTCGCTTAATTGACATTTTTTAAATTTAATTTAATTCACTCATTTCATTCTCTAAGTTTATAGTGCTCGAGTGAAGTGTGAAACTTGTCAGAAGAATATAATTTTTATTTTGAGGCTGATGTTCTAGCTGATTTGGGTTGGATCGATGGAATGGATCTTTGAGTTGATGAACCAGGTCGGTTCAAACAGTAGCCCAAAAATACTCTAATGAAGGGTGCAACTTATTGTTATGATCCAAAGGATTTATTAGTAAATCCAGTAAGAATTAATCAGTTAATCTTTAACTGATTAACATTACTACCGAACAGGTACAGGAGAGGTGAGATTCAACTGATTCCATCTAAAATAGCTAGCCAGGAATAGGATAAATACTGGAGATTGGTTAGAGCAGTTATGAATAGTTTTGATTACATTTTGTAGTTGAAGAACACTCCATTCTCATCTTGTATTTCTTCCTTTCTCATCTACATTGAGCTGCGGATTATTGTTTGATTCAATTCAATAAATCAAAGTTTTTCTTCTCTTTCAATTCCTTGTTTAATTAGGTTTTGATCCCCAGGATCATAACACTTATCAGAGAGCGTATATTTGATGTTGAGACTATATTCTAATTGGTCTGGAATGGATCAATGGGATGGATCTTTAATGAACCAGATCAGATCATACACAAATCCAAAAAACCTCTACCTTTTTTTTTGCCGTAGATGCTTTATTTACATGTTTAATTTTAGATAAAATTGTTTTTATAACCTTACTCACTTCACATAAGTGTCAATATAACCTTTTGATAATTGAAAGTGCAAATATAACCCTAGATAGTTAATGCAAGTGCAAGTATACCCGTTCCGGTAACTCTTAGCCAGAATTAAATGAAAAGACATTTTTGCCCCTAGGAAAACACAACAAAAATGTAAATAAATTTAAATTACTATTATGCCCTTCCTCATTTGCTTCTTCGTTTATATTTTCACTATGTACTACTCTTTAAACTTCTTCTTTGTATACTCTGCTTCTTCAATTTGTTTTTTGTTTCTTCTTCAACTGCCATTTTTGCTTCTTCTTTTATTTCTTCTTCTCTCTCTTGCTTCTCCTTCTCTTGATTATTGTTCGATTGCTTCTTCGTTTGCTTCTTCTCTCATAATTTTTTATTCTATCATCGGGGTTTCAGGGCGGCGGCGGGTGGATGGTGTCGAGCGGTTGCGGAGGGGTGAGGTGACAGGGGCAGGGCTGGAAGATGGTGGCGGTGGAGAAAATGCAGGAAGTCAAATTGACGCCGCTGAAACCTAGCGCCGCCATGGCTGAAACCCGATTAAACTTAGTGTTGCGTTGTCAATGGGGAGGGAGACGCATGGGACATAAAGAGTGAGGGGATGCATGGGACAGAGAGGGTGAGGGGACGCAGGGAACAAATTGATGCAGCTGAAACCTAACGCCACCGTGACTGGAACCCGCAGATGGGAGATGTTGGTATTGGTGGTCAGAGAATCAGCGTCGGCATCGAAGTGGAAGTCGAAGGCATAGGTGGCGGGGTGGCTAAGTGGTGGGGGTGGTGGTGTTGGTTGGGAATGAGGGTGGCGGAGGTGGCCGAAAATGGGGTATGGAGGGGAAAATTTGTCCTGGCATTTTTAGGTTTTGGGTTAGAGGGTATTATAGTCATTTTAAGTGCGGTCAATGCCGAAAATGGTGTGTTGGGGTTATATTGGCACTTATGTCAAGTAGTTAGGATTGTTTTTGCAGTAAAAATTCCCTAAGGGTTATATTGGTATTTAGTCACGTAGGTGGGATTTTATTGGTATATATCCTATACATTTATTCCTTTCCATACTGTAAGGGATTTATTATAATTATGAAAGTTGTTACTTATATAATATTTAATAGGGAAAGTCTTAATCTTATGGATATACCACTTTTCTTTTATAACTCAAAATTTATATTTTTTATATTTAAATATGGTAAATTTTTGGGAAAGACTGTTTTTCAATAGGCATATGGAAAGATGGGTTGAATTAGAATTGTAGAAAGGTAAAAGGTTTTAATTGAAATATTAAAATTTTACTATGCAATGTGCAATAGTTATAAGTTTATGACCCGATTAATCTAATCCAAAATTATTTGTATTTATTCTAATTTGCAGTTTAAACATTGGTATTTATCTTATGGAAAGACCGTTTTCAAAAGTCACTCTTTAAATATTGTATTTTATAAATTTAAACTGTAATAAGGTGTGTTTGAATGGAAAATATAAGAAACATTATATATATAAAGTACACCATTAAATTTAAAAAGTACTTTATTTAATATTTAATTTTTTTGTGTTTAATTTATCAAATTCACCATCAATAACTTCACAACATATCACAGGTCGAAAGAGCTCCTCTAATTAATTTAGTTTCTCCATTTCATTTACAGTTTCAATTAATTAAAAGTATATAAGTGATAATATATTCATATACGGATTTCTTAGTATGTTGGTTCACTTAATTGTCTATCTTCAGGTATTTTTAGAAAGTCCTGGTCCTAAAAATTAATTTACATCATAATTTCATGGAGTTTGTCGGTTCGTTTATTATTTTTATTAATTCTAGGCCTATCTATAGTATAATTTGGCATTATATAGGATATTTCTTGGTTTTCATGATGACTGAAAAATTGTGATTTAAATCCTATATTCAATAATGTTTTGAAATGGGGCCCAGTGAGGTTGGTCCTTGTCCCCAAACTTTCCACACAAGCTGAATCAAATTGGGAAAATGGGAATAATTTGGAATTATCTTCACAGATAATTATTAGTTATTATGATTATGTGATTTAGTTAGTCAGGCTACTTTATTGTACTCAATTTAATTGTACAATCATATATTCATGGTTTAATTCAAGTTTTTGTTATGGTTTTATTTATAATAATGTACTCCATATATTTGATTTGTATTTTAAAAGTATTTATTGTTTAAACACCATATATTTATATACTCATCATAATTTAAACTGAGTAGTGCTATCGTTGGTATGGCATTATTGAAACATGAGACATCGACTAACGATCATTATTTTCACGAAAATTAAATTAATGTTTGCAAAAGCAATATTACATTTCTTCTTTTTATAATCGATAAGAATATAAAAAAATGTTTTAGAACCGTGCGGTATTTTCATAAGTCATGAAAAAATTAAGGTTTAAAATGTAAATTAGAAGAAATGAACATAAAATTTTTGGGTAGCATTATCCGGGTCATAAAACTTACAACAACTGCATGTTGCACAATAAATTTTTAATATTGCAACTAAAACTTTTTACATCTTTATTATTCTAATTAAATCATGTTCTTATATAAACCTATGAAAAGACGGTGTTTCCCAATACTTTTCCTATGTTTTAACATGCTAGTTAGACTACCACTCTCACTTACTGTAGCCATCACCTGATATGTTTTTCTTACAATTAAATAAATGTTAGAGATAATGACAAAGTGATCAAATTTATATATTTTTATTTTAAAAAGTAGTATAAAAATTCTGCAATAATATAAATCTTAATCTCAATATAGTTATGGCGGCTAGAAAATGGTATACCACAACTTCCTCCATCTCGAAAGTCCGGCCGCAACCAACATCGATGCGGTTAGCATACCGTTTCAACAACTTTACCCAAATATACAAAGTTCCGGATCTTCAGTACGAGATCCAGATTTGTCTACTCCATTTTTAGTTAAAGTGATAAATTTTAGCTCCGTCTATTCTATTGGACCAAAAGGCAATATCGCTTGCCCGCAGCGCCCCCACCTGCCCGACACCCCAGGTCCTGGTGGAGGAGGTAAATTCACGATAGCCCAACGCCAGGACCCGTTGGCGGTTACTGGACTCGGTGCGCACAAG